>CAJINV010000005.1:8409590-8660018 GCA_905178155.1 Amoebophrya sp. A120
CACATTTGTGCTACGCGAGGAGGGCATTTGTCATGCGGAAATGGCATCAGGAAGCTTTCCAAAAATCTGTGATGCTGGGTCATGCATTACAAGCATCATGGGTCATGCTAGACAAGCATGACAAGCCTTCCATTCTTCCAGACCCAGACATTTTTACATTTGATTATTGTCAGATGAAAAAGACGGAAAAAAGAACAAAACCAACGGCACCGTCCAGATTTGCGGGGAGTTATGCGACGAAAGGGTGGTTTTTCTTCGGGCCATGGGCGGATGCAAGACACTGCACTACATGTGCGAGGTACGTTTAATCTGCAGAAAAATGAAGTTAAGTTTGTTTTGCAAGTCATCTATCATGCACAGAACAGCAACAGATTGATGTTGACATGCACAACTTCCGCCCTCTGATGTGTAACTGACAACCGTTGGGCAAAAAATTGGAATGCAATATACGACAACTCCAACCAAAGGTCCATTCCGACCACTCCCCGGCAATCCTGCACCGCTTTGCCGCCTACACCGAGATGGCGGTCTTTTACATGTTTGTCTACGTCTATGAGAGTGCACATAGCCCCCCCTCCCCCTTCAGTTGTCATTCAAAACCGCACGCCCATTTGCAGATGCCTTGATTGTAGCAATGTGAGCATGACAAATTTCGGATGAATGCCAAACAGTACTATATGGAACGTAGGTGTACTACCGCTACCGGAATATTGCATGTACTACCGGGTTAGTCAAGGTGCCCCAATTTTGAAAAGTCAAGGTCAGCGCAAAAAAAAAGCCAAGGTCGGGAAATCCGATGAAACGGGCGGACATTGGGCTCGCTAAGCGGACACTGGACTCGCTAATTACGTAGCTACTTAGCCGAGATCCGAAGTCTATATCTACCTAGCTTCGCCGTCGTTAGCTAGCACAGGCACAATATTGCAATCTACCTAGCTACAGCATTCATTCGCATTCATTCTCTGTTGTGGTTTGAGTTGTTTTATAGGAATTCATCTTCAAAATTCATCTTCAAAAACAAAGAAAAAAGGCTTCCCTTTCATCCGGAAGAACTGCTTGCCGCCGGACCCTAATCCGCGGGGGACTACGCGCCTGGCCCCATCTCGCAATTTGGACCCGTTACGGGTCTTGCCACCGTTTCGGGCCCAGCCATAACATGCGGCCTGGCCTACTGCTTCTGGCGGGATTTGCGTCCTTTGATTTTTTTTGTTGAAAAGCCGCGCCCCTGCCGCCTCCTGAATCGAAACACTTTCCCGCATGCTATGCCCCCGCCTGGGCCTCCACCAAGCCCGGCCCCATGGGCCCCCAAAATCTGGCCAATAGCATGTGGGTCAACAGTGTTTAGCTTTTGGCGAGCGGGCTTTGCAACCTCCAAAAGTGGACCGAAATGGGGCCCGTACCATGCGGCTTCCGCTTTTTTCGTCTTGGCATTTTCCGGCGCCCCTTTTTGGGCGGTCCAAATCGACGGAAATAGTCGCGCTGGACGCCTCGGCGGGGCGTCTCTTTTGGCGGCTCCTTTGCGTCGTTTTAGCAATCGGGAATCGAATGAATTGGCTCGGGCTTGTTTGATGGCAACGCCCCTTGAAAACTGCCGGCCGTTTTTCACGTCAGTACTATCAGCACGATGGTGCTTTAATGAGTATACAGAGCTGACTGCCGCCCTGCCGCTGTATGTCGGACGACGACGCGGCGAAGCGGGTGGGGACCTCTGCGAGCCGGCCGCCCCGCCGGCAACAGACCCCCGAGGGGCCTGTTTTTTTATTTTGTAGCTCGCCACTCTATCCCGGTCTGAAGACTGACGAGGCTGGGCGGCGCCGCGCTCGCCTCAAGACTGCGGCGAGCTGCCAAGAGCGGCGCTCGACTCAAGAGACTGAGGAGCCCGCCGAGTAGTTGCGCGCCCGCAGCGTCAAGAGCTGCGGCGCTCCTCGACCCTCCCAACCGGAGAAAATCGGGTGGCCAACCGTGTCTGAAGACGAGCCGGCGGCTTCCTGGTTGGCGCCTCAGCGCTCGCCCCAAGAGACTGGGGAGACAGAGCAGAGGCCAGAGGCGCGAGAGCGGAGCGCCTCCCAAGAGATTGAGGCCAAAAAGTAATCACTTTTTTCATTCCACTACCGCAATAAGAAGCGTTGACTTTCAACGTGTTCAGACTCGAATCCGAGTTGAATCCGAGTTGACGCGCTTGATTTTGTCTTTGAGTTATTATCTCGGTAGCCGAAAAACTTCTAAACCGCCGGAGCGTGGGGGAAACGCGTTGCACTACCGTACGAAAAGACGACGCACTACCGGGATAACCGACGACCAAAATTCGTCGAACCGGTACCACGGTAGTGCGTCGCTTTTCCCTTATCGGTTTTGTACGGTAGTGAAAGGCATATTCCCAATGCTACGGTGGATTTTAAGGCTTTGCGCTACCGATCTGCTTTCTCAATGCACTACCCGGATATTAATTCCCGCAGATTCCGGCAGTGGCTGACTTTTACCCATTATTTTTCGTGCGGTAGTGCAAACCCGAACACCCATGCTACGGCGGTTTTCAGATCTTTGCACTACCTGGATACTACACGCATTCTCAATGAAAAAACAAAAAAAACTGCCCCCAAACTGCTCCCGAGGTCGCGAAATTTGTCGCGATCCGAGTGGAGTCCATGACTCTTATCTCGGTAGTACTATCAAAAACGGCGCTCCCGAAAACCTCTTTGGCACGGAAAAAGCGAAACGGTGGCAAGACCTCCCGCGAAACCGAACCCGTTCGGCCTGGCTCGGCCTCAAGATTGGCCGGGCGGCGGTTCCTCGCCCTTCGGCCCGCGCTGGCGGTGATCTGCGAAGCACAGCGCGAGCCAAAAGGCGACAAAACCGAACCCGTTCGGCCTGGCTCTGCCTCAAGATTGGCCGGGCGGCGGTTCCCAGCCTTTCGGCCCGCGCTGGCGGCGATCTGCGAAGCACATCAGGAGCCAAAACGCGACAAAACCGAACCCGTTCGGCCTGGCTCTGCCTCAAGATTGGCCGGGCGGCGGTTCCCAGCCTTTCGGCCCGCGCTGCCGGCGATCTGCGAAGCACATCAGGAGCCAAAACGCGACAAAACCGAACCCGTTCGGCCTGGCTCTGCCTCAAGATTGGCCGGGCGGCGGTTCCCAGCCTTTCGGCCCGCGCTGCCTGGCAGGCGGTGATCTTCGAAGCACAACAGGAGCCAAAACTGGCTACAACCAAACCCGTTCGGCCTGGCACGGCCTCAAGATTGGCCGGGCGGCGGTTCCCAGCCTTTCGGCCCGCGCTGGCGGTGATCTGCGAAGCACAACAGGAGCCAAAACGGGACAAAACCGAACCCGTTCGGCCTGGCCCGGCCTCAAGATGGGCCGGGCGGCGGTTCCTAGCCCTTCGGCCCGCGCTGGCGGTGATCTGCGAAGCACAACAGGCGCCAAAAGAACGCGACAAAACCGAACCCGTTCGGCCTGGCTCTGCCTCAAGATGGGCCGGGCGGCGGTTCCTAGCCCTTCGGCTCGCGCTGGCGGTGATCTGCGAAGCACAACCCGAACCCGTTCGGCCTGGCTCTGCCTCAAGATTGGCCGGGCGGCGGTTCCCAGCCCTTCGGCCCGCGCTGGCGGTGATCTGCGAAGCACAACAGGAGCCAAAACCGACCAAAACCGAACCCGTTCGGCCTGGCTCTGCCTCCCAAGATTGGCCGGGCGGCGGTTCCCAGCCCTTCGGCCCGCGCTTGCGGTGATCTGCGAAGCGCAGCAGGAGCCAAAAGGCGACAAAACCGAACCCGTTCGGCCTCGGTCTGCCTCAAGATTGGCCGGGCGGCGGTTCCCAGCCTTTCGGCCCGCGCTGGCGGTGATCTGCGAAGCACAACAGGAGCCAAAACGCGACAAAACCGAACCCGTTCGGCCTGGCTCTGCCTCAAGATTGGCCGGGCGGCGGTTCCCAGCCTTTCGGCCCGCGCTGGCGGTGATCTGCGAAGCACAACAGGAGCCAAAACGCGACAAAACCGAACCCGTTCGGCCTGGCTCTGCCTCAAGATTGGCCGGGCGGCGGTTCCCAGCCTTTCGGCCCGCGCTGGCGGTGATCTGCGAAGCACAACAGGAGCCAAAACGCGACAAAACCGAACCCGTTCGGCCTGGCTCTGCCTCAAGATTGGCCGGGCGGCGGTTCCCAGCCTTTCGGCCCGCGCTGGCGGTGATCTGCGAAGCACAACAGGAGCCAAAACGCGACAAAACCGAACCCGTTCGGCCTGGCTCTGCCTCAAGATTGGCCGGGCGGCGGTTCCCAGCCTTTCGGCCCGCGCTGGCGGTGATCTGCGAAGCACAACAGGAGCCAAAACGCGACAAAACCGAACCCGTTCGGCCTGGCTCTGCCTCAAGATTGGCCGGGCGGCGGTTCCCAGCCTTTCGGCCCGCGCTGGCGGTGATCTGCGAAGCACAACAGGAGCCAAAACGCGACAAAACCGAACCCGTTCGGCCTGGCTCTGCCTCAAGATTGGCCGGGCGGCGGTTCCCAGCCTTTCGGCCCGCGCTGGCGGTGATCTGCGAAGCACAACAGGAGCCAAAACGCGACAAAACCGAACCCGTTCGGCCTGGCTCTGCCTCAAGATTGGCCGGGCGGCGGTTCCCAGCCTTTCGGCCCGCGCTGGCGGTGATCTGCGAAGCACAACAGGAGCCAAAACGCGACAAAACCGAACCCGTTCGGCCTGGCTCTGCCTCAAGATTGGCCGGGCGGCGGTTCCCAGCCTTTCGGCCCGCGCTGGCGGTGATCTGCGAAGCACAACAGGAGCCAAAACGCGACAAAACCGAACCCGTTCGGCCTGGCTCTGCCTCAAGATTGGCCGGGCGGCGGTTCCCAGCCTTTCGGCCCGCGCTGGCGGTGATCTGCGAAGCACAACAGGAGCCAAAACGCGACAAAACCGAACCCGTTCGGCCTGGCTCTGCCTCAAGGTTGGCCGCCCGGGCGGCGGTTCCTAGCCCTTCGGCCCGCGCTGGCGGTGCTTTGCGAAGCACAACAGGGGCCGGCTCCTAGCCCTTCGGCCCGCGCTTGCGGTGCTTTGCATGCGAAGCACAACAGGGGCCAAAACGCGACAAAACCTCGACAACGGATTTCCCGACCTTGGCTGTTTTTTTGCGCTGGCCTTGACTTTTCAAATTTGGGGCACCTTGACTAACCCGGTAGTACATCGAATAACCCGGTAGCGGTAGTACACCTACGCTCCATATACTACACTCGGTTGGTGAACTTGGCATGCACAGGCTTCAGGAGTGCAGGCGTTTGTATTGCGTTTCATGCTATACACATGAGGGGGAGGGGGAGTTGTGCACTCTCATAACGTCGGAACACTGTTCCTCAGCGCCTTCATTGGCATCTGGCTCCTCTACGCGCTGGTGACGGGCCGGGTGGGCAAAAAGGGCGGCGGGCTGGTGATGATGAAGATTCTGTTTCCCTGCTTTACTTATGCGTTGCAAATATCTCTGGGTCTGGATCTGGAACATGGCAACTTGTGATGCTGCATTTGCATTCCAAAAAAATCTGTATTGCATGAGCAGCAAAAGGAGTCCAACTTTTGTTACGCGGAGAGGGCATTTGTCATGCGGGATAGGCATCAAGAAGGTCCCAACGAATCTGTGATGCTAGGGCATGCATCGCAGACAACATGGCTCATGCAAAACGTGCATGACAAGTGTTGCAACCTCCCAGACCCAGACATATTTACATTTCATATTACTTCGAGCCGGGCGACGTCGACGACGAGTGGGGAACCCGGGATGGTGAAGTTGACCACGTACTGACCACAAGGGCTCCTGGGGTAGAAGAAGAAGTACGCAGTAGGAAAATTCTAGGGCCGACGCCGTAGAAGAATAGAAGCACTCAACATACAGGCTGCAAACGCAACGAGAAGGTGCTGAAGATCGATGAATATTCATCTTTCATCACTATCGCAAAGAAGATCATCATGCAAAGGAACAACTCAAGCGCAACTACGAACAAACACACCGGTTTTTTTTTGAAGTACTGATTGCAATGGTGAAAGGGTTTTGGCGCACCAGATGAGGAGAAGCAGATCTGATCTCGCTGAGTTTTAGAACCTAAGATGTTCTACTTGCTTCATTTGATGATCCACGATGTTCCAACAAGAATGAATCGACGAATAGAGAGAAAACTTAAAAATCGGGATTCAGAGTCCCGAAAAATGTTCTGCGATCCACAAGAAGAAAAATTTTAACATCGGCGGTCAGAAAATGATGAGCAGGATCAACATTTCATGCTCAATCTCAAACTAGGACATGGCAGCTTGTGCTGATCTTAGGAAGTCGAGGACCTTTTCGGCGTTTATTTGTACTCAACGAAGGCTTGTTCCAGATGAAGTTTGAATTTACAAAAGTGAAATCTCGATCTCCTCCAATACAAATAACCTCGAACAAACCAGGTCGCACAAATAACCGTAGACGATGTAGAAATCTTCCGTCGCTTTGCATTGTGTAAGCAAAAATCCGTATGATTTTATCGTAGTTAGCTCTCCAGAATATCTAGAATTAGTACCTGCACGAACTACACGTACACTTCTAGTCCGAGCACCGACACGAAAAGCGACCTATAATCTGCTGCTGTGAAACTGAAACTTGACCACAAAGTAGGATCTCCATCCCATTCAAAATGAAACTCCTCAGCAGCAGTACCACGACCTGCTCCATCCCCACCCCTACTTTTTCCATCCCAACCCGCCGCGGCCTTCCGCCAAATCTAACCCCAAAGGCGCTGGAGGAGGTGTTGTTCGATTCGGAAGGGTATTTGGTAAACATCCCAGTCGGAGACGTGCTCGGGTCGAATTATGTCAACAGCGCAGGAACAAGCAAAACGAATGTCAAAAGTTTAATTCCGGAGGGGAAAAGTGCGAAGGAACATTTTGGATACGATAGTTGTACAACCAGCACAACTACAACTTCCTCTTCTAAAGCCATCCTCTACCTGTCGGGAAGCCGAGATGTACTGGAAGCGGGGAACAGCCATGTGGTTTTCACGGGGGTTAGAGACGTCGATACTACAACAGCAGTTAGTGGTGCTACTCCCGCAGGTCCGGTAGTTACAACCGCAAGCAGCACCAGCAACGGCGGCGAGAGCAGTACGACTTCGCCGAGTTGCGTACAACAACTTCAGCAACAGAAAAAGACGAATTTCCAGGGTAAGGTCGTTACCAAAAACCGGGAAAGGTCGAGGTCTAAATCCAAGGGCATGATTACAGGAGAAGATGGTGATCTGCAACTTCCGCCCGGGGAATTCCATGCGAGTCGGTTTGTAAAGGAGCCGAAAGTAGTGGAGCAATTTTCATCTGCGAAATCGAAAGAGATGGAACAAGCTGGAAGTTGTACTCCAAACGCCGAAGCAGGTTCATCTGTAGAAGCTGCACGAGAACCGATGAAAGCTACAACCACAACATCAAAATCCAATGCAGCAGCAGTTTCTACTACTGCGCGGAACATCTTCACAAGCAATACGAACACGAAGCCAATCATTCTGCAGAACACCATCCACGGGACGCAGAAGATCAGCGAAGAGGGTTTTGTCGAGCTCGCCAAGAAGTTCGACTTCGCCACTCAAGTCGCGGAAGAAACCGATGTGTTTCTCGGGCGGAACCGGGCCCAGAAATCCGTGGAGCGGAGCCGGGACGGGACGAGTGGGTGGGTGAACAACTTGTGTCAGGACACGACCTCTGGAGGTGGTTCAAAACCCAAGTTTATCGCCCCGGTCATCCAGGGGGGGAGTTTCGAGGGGCTGCGGGTGATCGCGACGAAGAATGTGCTCACGAAATGGGAACAACAGGAAGACAATTGTGAAATGAAACCTGCTCTTCTGAAACAAGCAGAAGGAGCGGAGTATGATCAAAAAGAAGCAAGCGAACCCCCACTGCTTCTAGAGACGACCACGAGCAAGAAAGAACACGAACCTGCTGAAGCTCCGGTGAAAAATAAAACATCACTTCCACCCAACATCTGCTGCATCAGCGGTCTGGGTCTTGGGGAATCATTTGAAGATCGGAAGGACATTGTGGAAACGGTGTTGAGAACGATGGAAAACAGTGACAAAAACGGGAGAAAAGCCGCCATTTTCCTCCCGACCAAGGGGGACTTGCAGGATGTTTTCGAGTTTGCTGAAAAGGTGGATGTGTTCGAAATCTATCCTGAATAAAAACGTACCCACACCAGAGTTGTAATGCTGATTTGCAAAGACAGGAAGATTGGTAATGCGCATCCCCATGAGAGCCATTTCCAGTCGTGTTTTCGAATTTGTGATGCTGCGAACAGGATGAGCAGAGGGATTTGTAATGCGACTTCCCTTGCTAAACTGCACTACAATACAGCCTGCAATTTGTCATGCGTGACTCACAAAACTCCTAGGTTTGTGTTGCAAAATCCCCATCCTGACTCTGGTGTGGGTACGTTTTTACTCAGGATAAAATCGGCTTTCCATTTATTTGCGCGAATAACGGAATTGCGTTGACTTTTTCGCTGAACATGCCGGAGGATAAACCTGTGAAAGAATTGATTGCGGAAATTGTTGCTGCTGGGAAAACGCGCCGCTCTTGGGGTGTCGACTTGATGCGACCGGAGTGCGCGGACGAGTTTATTCCAGTGGAAGAGGTGGACGAGCAGGCAAATACAGCAGCGGAAATAAGTTCTGGCAAGAAGGGTCTGCAAGAGCAGAAGTGCACCCGGGCGTATCTCTCCCATTTGCTGCACTTGCAGGAACTGGCAGCCTACATCTGGCTCACGCGGCACAACCTGCGAAAATACGAATTGCTGTTCCGGGAAATCCGGAAGCACCTGGCGAAGGGCACGTTTGAGGAGTACAGGAACTGGTTCTATGTCACGCATGGGATGGGGATCTTTGGTTATTGTAAACCGGCGTCTTCTTCTCCTGCAACTGCTGACGCTACTGGTGCTGCAGCCGGTGCAGGACAAGTGTCAACATCGACGGCCGAAAATCAAGCTGTACCTTCCAACAAGCGACCGGCGGAAGCAGAGGAATTACTACAACCTGCTGTGGGGGAGATCATGAAAAGAACTGCTACAGGAGAAGTTGTGACACAGCAGCTGGGCACCGAGGCGAAGCAGGAAGAAAAGCAAAAGCCGGGTGAAGAAGCCAGCGAACCAGCAACAAAGATTGCGAAGGTGGACTGATGAGGATCTCGTCAACTACCCTACTGTGTGAAAATGTTGTCCGTATTTCTAGTACCAGTCTCGACATGTTTTGGAACCAATTATTGCACTATCACGCGCACCGAAGAAGAAGAGAATGCATTGATTCCCGCACTACATCTACAACTACTCTCCGCCTCCTTCCTAGAAGTGCTGGTCGCGTTTACCAGAAGATCAGAAGCGCGTTCCATTCAAACAGACTCGCACCTGAGGTGCGTCAGCACTCGAGCAGAGTCCTATCGTTAGTGGTGCGTGGTCGTTTTGGTGGGTGTCACTGTCACATCACTGTGTGACGAGAAGCGAGTCACTTCTTCGTCGGCATCGTTTCTTTGCTAAATTTTTCTGTCGTCGCGACGTGGTTTGATTCAGAAGTGGAAAGTCGTTCTCGTGTTGAACTATTCGTCGAAGACGAAAACTGAAACTGTTTCGCTTTCGCATGAGCCATCGTGTGTGATTGTCGTGTCACTTTGTTCGGAATTTTTGCATCATCGGATGGAGCAGCACGACAAAATTCTCTTTCGCTCTGAAAAATCTTCATCTCTAGCTTCATCATGGAAGGAGCTCATCTGTATACTGAGTGATTTCAGTATCATCATTCTACCAAAACCAAATCGAAATCAACGTACGTCATGCCCTTCCTTCTGCACCACTATGACACTGTTAGTACACCTGTTCTTCACGACTTGCTTGCTTCCGTGAGGGACTTTCTTCATGGCCCTATCAACTACTCAAGGAGCACAACAACCACCCGCTTTGATAATATCGACTTTCTTTGTACCAGCATCAGCAAGAACACCACCGCGCCTAGCTACACGACGAAAACACTCAACGTTCGCACTACTTCCTTCAACGAAACTACGGAGGCGAAGCAGGCCGCAGAACAGGCGGCCGAGCAGGCTGTCGAGGATACCGTCGAGGAGCAAGAAAACCCCAAGGTGCCCTATGACCCGCTCATGTGTTCCAATCTCACACGTCAGATATAGAATATGAAAATCTGATGTGATGCAAGAAGTGCATTATCTAGTGTAGCCAACTCTCTTCATAGGATTCAGATTCTGCACGACAAGTTCCGGAGTCCCAAACCGCATTTTTACAACCTGGCGGAATTTGTATTGCAGAAAGTGGAACGCCCTGCGAGTCTCTCATGCTCATTATGCAAGACAAGTATCAGACTCTACTGTACCGCTTGAGATTGTAACACCTGAGCGGGTTATATGCCCATTGCGCAGAAGAACGCGGCACAAGTTAGGAAGGCGTTCGACGATTTGCAGAACAATCGGCCGGTGAACTGATAGAACGACAAAAAATTTGTGAAGTTGCATTTGCTTCCTCAAGAACAGACAAGCGCAAGGGCACGCCTCACTTTGTCTCGTCCGGAAGTAGGAGCAAAAATGGGCGGGTTGTGGCAGCGTCAAGATCATTTGATGCAGGACATCGAGAAGTACAACAACGATGTCGTGGTTGCTCCCAGCAACCTGCCCGAAATTATTTTTTCCCAGAGCTCGTCGCGCCTGCTAAACCTGAAGCCCGATCTCGTATTGAAGCGAGGGTATTTATCTGCATTCCTGGACGCGACTGTGGATCAGTCGGGTTTTTCCGTACCGGCGAAGTCCCACGTGCCAAACTCTTCCAGCGGTCCACCTCGCGGAATCGAAAACAAGAAAAGTATTGGTGTGATGAAAAATAGTTTTGGTGCAGCCAACCCAACCACAAGACGTACAACTTCTACTCCGACGGCGGGGACGAGTGCAGCTGCTACGACGCCAGCTGCATCGTGGAAGAACGGCCCTTCTCTGTCCACCAAATCGAAATCCTCCTCCTCCTTCGCGAATGAGACTGGGCAAGGAGAAAACGAACCAGAAGATGAAATCGCGAAGCACATACCGGTATGGATTGCAAAAATGTCTGGGTCTAGAAGATTGCAACTTGTGATGCTAAATCCGAATCATGAAAAATCTGTGTTGCATGAGTGCCAAAAGCTATCCCCTTTCGACCAAGTTGGGAAGGAGTTTCTCATGCAGGAGAGGCATGACAGAGACCTCACAGAGTCTGTTATGCTAGCCCCCGCATTCCAAAACTTAAGGGTCATGGAAAACCTGCATGACAAGCTTACAATCTTCCAGACCCAGACATTTTTGCAATGCATAACCGGTCTTGCAGGAAGTGAGCAAGCACCTGGCGAAGGTGATGCAAGCGGTTGAGAATTACAATGAAGTGCGGAAGAGTCATTTGAAGAGCTACCAGGAGCTAATGCAGAACGTGGAAAGTGGAAAGCACAAAATATGCCACGGAGAAGATCATGAAGTTGTGTTGATGAGACCAGGTTGATCTTGATGGCAGCAAAAATGAACATGCTTGCATGATTTTTGAGATTGAGTACTTCGGTTCTCTTCCAAAGACACTACACCATCTGGTTGTAAATTCCTCCAGATGAAGGATCATTGTCTACTTCGCTGCGCATGATCCAGATCGTTTGCATGACCTTGACCAGCTGGTTTATTAATACAACGTTGCTTCATGACTTTTTGTTTTTTCCAGCATTCAAGCCGAAGTTGAAGTGGCAAGAGAAGGTGGTTGAAAATGATAATGTGGACAAGTCCGGGGAAAGTGACAGTGAAGAGAAGGGTGTTGAGAAGATAAAAGCGGACGTCGAGCAGCAAAAGGACGGGAAACAGGAGGGAAACACGGACACGGACCAGCAAGCAGAAAAAAAAACCGCAGAGGAGGACACCAACAAGGACGACAACAAGTCGGGTGCAGAAGGAGCTAGCGAGAAACCCACCGAAGAAGAGAAAGCAGCTGCAGCTACGGAGGACGCGCCCGCGGCCGGTGACGAGAAGTTTGCAAATGGCGAACCGGAGAAGGATGAGGCGGGGGGCAAAGTTGCGACAGATACGACTGCCCCGGGGAGCGAAAGTGGAGCAGCCGCTGAAGCGGACGGGAAAAATGAAACCGAGCAGGAGGTACTCTTCAGCGTGCTCGAAATCAGCAGAAACAGGGTTCTCCAGAATAAACCCGGTGGCTTTACTTCCTCGTCTGGCCCTGCTGTCTCGACATCTTCCGCTTCTACCACTTTGCCAGGTCGGTCTTCCTCCTCCTTCGCACAGGCTGCACTGAGTCGTCGCGAAAGGCAGCACGCTCTTCCGGACATAACGGCTCCAAGAGCAAGAAAGCCTTTTGCAATACCGAAGCAGGACGCAGCAGCAATGTTTCTCCAGGCGGCCAGCACGAAGAACACGATCCCGGCGACAATTTCTTCGTCGAAAACTACCGTTGTTCCCCAACTGCTCGGTCGGGCGCTTATCGACGCGGGACTCGAACAAAACCGCGAGAAGACGTCGTACATGTTCGGGGGTTTGTCATGGCACGACATAAAGAATAGCATACGACATCACTTAAACATTCACTTTCACAATGCCGACGAGAACAAGGAAAGCGATGAGGCCCACGTGCAGGATGTCTGGGAAAAAGATCCCGATGGCGGCTACGAAGACTATCGTACGGAAAAAGTGCTGAGAGCCAAGAATACGCAGCATATTTCATCGCACTACAGCACTTACAGATTTGGTCTGCATGACAAGACAGCTTTGCGAAACAGGGAGCCTAGTAGGCAGTGTCATGCTTGTTTTCACTACTTAAGTAGATGATCTCTTGCAATAAGTAGAAATACTTCAGCACTTTTTTCTCTGTATACACATCCGAACGAGGACAATATCGTGACCAACGTCGACATTGACGAGAATTTGGTTGATGCAGCGATTATGGGAAGAGGACTTTTGGTTGCCTGCGTAGAGGTCATTTTGTAAATGCAATTCGGTCATGATCACGCTTGTACTCATGCAGATAGAGTAGGCTGAGGCATAGATTCTTGATGCAAGTCCAAAGACTAGGACGGAGTCAACCATGTTCACTCACATCAACGTCGTAGTACTGAGTTCTTGGATCACCCCTGTAGTAAGTCAGTAGCCAAGCACGACGCATGACAGTGACAACAAGCCTTCTTCCCCTCCACAAAAAAGGCACGGAAAGCGTTTCAACAGATGGAAGCGGCGGTGAAGACACTGAAGGGAGATATTTATCGTTTGCAAACTTAGTACCTGAGGAACCAAACCAAGTGTCGCGAACTTGTCATGCAGGTTCTCGCAGTCACAATATGCCTTTGTCATGCAAAACTCGCTCTGCTGTCCAGCATGATCATGACTCGCACACGTAGTCAGTACTAGTTTCCACAGTTTTTAAAGACGCGGTCTGGGTTACTCAGGCTTCTGCAAGGACGATACTTGTTCGAAGATCAGCGAGACCATTCAGAAAGAGTGAGGAGATGAAAAGAGCATCATCCACCAGGCACAGGAGACCGATAACAAACATACAAAGATCAATTTCGACAGGTTTGTGTGCAACAAGTCATCTTCTGAACGATGTGACCACGACTGCTGACGAGACCGTGCTGTGCCCCGTCCGGATCCGATTTGTCTGCGGGAACTGCTACAAATTCGAAGGAATCATCTGCCTCTGTGTTCATCTTCCTGGGCACCACCGTTCGGTGGAGACGTCTGCTTTGCATATAGAGGTGTCCTCGCAGCAGTAACAAGCCTCGCCAAAATGATCGGTGACAGATGAAGTCGGTACTGAAATAAAAGAATGTGATGTTTAGCTGATTTCTACTGTGCCGATGATTTTCTGTTCCCCGAATCGGACCCGCAATTGTTTCTGTACCGTTCGACGGTTTGGCGAGTATGAGTCTATAATTGTTCCAGCAAGTAAGATTGATGACAAAAATTCCAGTGAGTTAGGAGATAGCTCTGCAGCTCACCATTCTTGATATTTTAGCCTACGAAGAATGCAAACCATAACCAGAACAAGAGTCAGTTGTGAATACAGTCCCGCCGGAATTTCGTCTCATCGTCCTCGTCGCTGCACATATTAGCTGCTTCTATCCTCAAAACTACAGAAACTAACCGACCCAGATATTACTACCCTCAGAAAGGACAACCTCATTTGACGACCACAACCCACATTACGCAAGGTTACCCCGGAGCACACTCCTATCGGAAATAAGCAGTTCATACGTATTCAATTTTGTGATAGCCTTCATTCTTGATCTTGCTTTATTTTACTGCACAGGCCTGCGCTTTGTCGAGACAGTGTTTTTGTCTTTATGTACTTGAGCACCAGGTAGTACTAGTAGTCACTCCACGAATAGCCTACTGAGTATAGGTTTTTTACAGCACCTTTTTTTTGCAAGTGTAGTACAGTTTCCTGTGTAAAGAGTACTTAAATAGTTAGAAGGAAACGCATGTCCCTGTGCTGAGCTTTACCGTATACTTTTCAAGCTGAACAACATGGCAGGCGGTTCTCGGAAAAAGAAGAATCCGCGCGGCGGCGCGGGAGGAGCCGTAGGGGGAGACAGCGAGGACTCAGAAACGGGCTATGCTAGTGACCAGGACCAGCAAAGCATCAAAGGGGCACACAACAGCAAGCACCAGGCCGCCCACACCTCCACAGCAAATTCTACTTCCCCCGGAACTGCAAGCACGAAGCAGCTGGACCGCGGGGCATTTAAGCTCGAGAAAATGTGCATCCACTGCAACCGGCCGTTTTCTTGGCGCAAAAAGTGGGATATGCAGTGCAAATATGTCTGGGTCTGGAAGGACGCGAACTTGTGATGCGTATTTCACAACGCCCACAAATCTCTTATGCATAGGCAGCAAAAGATAAAGATGGCCATTTCCTCTTCCTGTCACCAGAATGGGGGATCTGTCATGCGGATTAGGCATCGCAGGAGCTTCTCGAAATCTGTGATGCTAGGTCTGCCATGATAGACCTTCTGTGCCATGCAAAAACAGCATGACAAACCTTGCATCCTTCCAGACCCAGACATATTTGGGTTTAATATGGGAACGGTGTTGGGACGAAGTGCAGACCTGCTCCAATGCGTGTAAACGAGAGCGGAAAAGAAAACACTTCGGAACTAATTTGAATGCAGACAATGACCCACTAACACCACAACTTCTGCCAGAGGAGCAAGACGGCGGCCAGATAGGGGAAGGCGAAGAAATAGGAAACTCAGCAACGACAAACACTTCTGCTCTACCACAAGCTTCTGCCAGCAGCGGCGCCTCCGCTAGTACCGCCACCTCCGAGATGTTGAAAAAGTCTAGTGCGAACTATAGTACCAAAAACGCAGGGGCAGGAGCAGGAACACCCACAACAGCGCACGAGAGGCGCACGAAGGAGTGCGACGTGTGCAAAACCCCCGTGCAGCTGGCGTATAGGTTATCAAATGCAATAAATATGTCTGGGTCTGGTTGGAAGGATGCAACGTTTGTCATGCACATTTTGCATTACTCCTGATGTCTGTGATGCATGCCCTAGCATCACAGATGTTGGGAAGGCTCCCTGATGCCTATACCGCATGAGAAATGCCCTTACGCCGTGGCAAAAACTAGACCTCTTTTGCTGTTCATGCAATACAGATTTTTGGAGAATGCAGACGCAGCATCACAAGTTGCATCCTTCCAGACCCACACATTTTTGCAGTTGATATAGGTGTAAGTGGGACAAATCAAAACAGTGGCGGTTCGTGTGCCGGCCCTGCTGGCCAGTAGTCAGTCAACAGGAATATTTGGAACAAAATAGTAAGGCGACAAAAAATCACGGACAGAACAAGCAGCTTCCAGGGCTGCTAGGGAACCCCTTCTACTATCAAATGCAAAAATGTCTGGGTCTGGAAGAATGCAAGTTTGTCATGCTTGTCTGGCATGAGTCGAGAATCTGTGTTGCATAGCCACGAAAAGGCCCTCTTACCTGTCATGCAAAAACGCAGAAGTTTGCAATGCGGAATACGTAAGACATGGCAACCAAAAAATTTGTCATGCGTAGCTGCGTATTGCAGTGCGTTTATAATTCACCTTTCGCATTACATTTAAGTACAAGTTTCCAGACCCAGACATATTTGCACTCCATATCTACGTCTACGGCGGTACCTGGAAAGCGACCATTGGGTTGACGAAAAATGAAATTTTGAACGAACAGCAAACGACAACCGCGAAAACTCGTCTAGAAGTTGCCATAGGGTCAGGACTTCCTCAACTAGGAGATGAAGTAGGTCTTGTGCAACATGGATCTACTTCTGGTCAACTACATAACCCGGCGAAAGCAGGGGACCGGATGGTCGAGCTCGACGATAAGGCGAGCCACGAAGTAATGCCTTTCAACTACTACACTTCTGGTGAACAAGCTGCACAGGAGAGTTGGGCGGAGGCGCAGCTACCTCAAGAAGTTCTTCATGGTCCCGGTGTTGCGTTTCAAGCTCCCGTTGTAGTTGAAAAAATCCTTCGGGACGATGATAAAGATGAATTTACTGCGTGATGGTCTTGTTTCTCCTCGTTGTCAACGTAGTACACCCACAGCTTGCAATTACTGAAGTAAAAAATCAAAATGCCGTATTTCTTCTGAAGTTCGAAGGACAAATTTCCTGACATCAGTTCGATTCATTTATTGTTGTTCTCGCTGCAGTATCGCTTGTATTGTCTTGCTGTTGCGCATCAGAGAAGTTGAAGTTCCTATAAAAACTGAAAGTGCCTGTGCTTGATTTCCGTGCGCATTATTTCAGACAAGAAACTTCTCGTGTACTACGTCTTCTAGTGTCAAGGTGGAAAAATGTTTTTGACAGCTTCCCGTTGTCCTCTCATAGAGCGTTTAGTTCCACCCGGAAACAGAACTGCCCACCATCCTGCTAGGCGACCTGAATGCAAGGCACGCGAAGTGGGACGCAGGTGGCACGAGGAGAGACTTCACTGCCAACAAGGCAGGGAAGATTGTTGCAGAGCTATTAGGGCCCAGCGTGAACCATGAAGGAAATTGGGTACAGGCAAATGGAGGGCGCCTGGCTACCCGCCCGTCATCCTCCTCCACCCCCGACATGATAATTTACGAAAGTAGATTCTTTGAGCATGAAAATACGAACGTAATAAGCATGACATCTAGTGATCACGACCTGCTTCTGACAGAACTCAAGATAGGACCGAATCTACTAGAACTTGCAGACTGGTGGGAATGCGAGCCGCCGCTGACCTTTGAAGACGAAAACCGGATCAAGTTCCTGATGGACGAAGCGAGAGATGAGGACTGGATAAGATACCGGGCGGCGGCCGAGGAGAGAGCAAGTAGTTTATTCCGAAAGATTGATCTTAGCGGGGCGACGGGAGCCAAAGAGGACTACTGGACACAGAAGATTCTTGCGCCTGACGACTGGGTGCCGGGAGCGGTGATTAGCGTTGACGTGGCTGACGACACGCTCGTGAGGATCCGGGATAGTATTCGGTCTGCCTTCTGACAGCTTCCCGTTGTCCTCTCATAGAGCGTTTAGTTCCACCGTCGGATGATCCGAGATGTCGATACAGGATCAGAAATTCTACTGAATTTGAGCGTAAATACACGGAGACCATTATCGGTCCTCTCGGGAGATCCATTTCAAGTGCCATCGGTTCGTGTTGGCAGTATGGTGAATAGGACCACGATCCAATTTCCACAAGTTCCGTGTGCGGAAGCAAATGTTCTTGCGCGATAAAAGGAAATACGAACTGCGCAGCCAAAATGTTGCACAGGGCCATCACTGAAGTAGGTCTCCTGTCGGTTAGTCCTTCTGCCAATCTTGTCCTCGTAAAGATTTTGATGCGCCGGCGGATCATGCAAGAAGATAGAAGAACAAATCTGGCGATCTTGATTCCCTCATCCTCGGTTTTCTATTATGCGCAAGGGCCACATGAAAGCAAGAATGAAAATGATCCTCGCAAGGAGTTTTCTTGTACATTGATTGCTTGTGATGCACGAGCGCTCGCATTCGATCCAGAGGACTACAACTTCTCGGTCCAGAAATAAGATCCCGCATTATACATCCTGGAGTTCGACGGAGCTGCACTGAGAGTTCTTGGGGAGGTGGCGATTTACAACTTTAACGCACCAATAAGGACGAAGCCAGGAGTTCTTCCGGATGAGCTACTACTGCCGGCCAAGGACATTACTAGCACTACTGATTCAGAGCAGCAGACTGCTATTCTGAATCTCACTCAACTGGACTTACGTCGTTGTATTGACTGCAACTACTGAGCATGAAGATGCCAAATTTGACAAGAAGAACCTCCCTTCGGCCATACCAATGGCACATAAAAAAAGGAAAGACAAGAAAGCACTTCACTGCATCTTCTCTTCCCTCAAAAACAAGAAGTAGCCTGGTCGTAATTTGGTGCACTAACACAACATTTTTCATCAACTTCCACTCCAACGCAGCACACTCAGCCTGCTCAGATAAAAGAACTAAGATCTGACTTGTGATATACCACACCAAAGTACATCAGGTACAAGTAGTGATGCGGCGGTTTTGATGGGGTGAGAAGTAATCACTGATTGACAGGCTGCTCCTTTGCTGCAACCATGACAGTGAAGATTTTTATTCTGTACCCAAAGTGCACCAGCTGTAGCTGTTGTATAATGAACATAGATAAAGAAAATAAAAGGGTGGACGAGGACGACGTCCTCGTCAAGAAGTGTGGCGCGTACACTTAATGCATTGTCAGAAAAAGAGCAGTGCTGCAGAAACCGGACTAGCGATAATTTCTGACTCTTGGCGCGATGACTTCACTTCGTCACTTTTTTAGAAAATCATATGATACAGAAGCTACTTGTAGTTACTCCAGGTGGAGTACTACTAGCATGTTGTACTGGAGGACAAAATAAAACTATTCGTGTTCAGTCTTGAATACTAGAGCGAGTTTGTGATGGTGCAAAAAGCCGAGGGCGGGCGCGGGCCGTCCAGTTATTTGTATAAATGCAAAGAGCCTACTTGTTGTGGTGGTCGTGGTGCCGATGCGACAAAAGGCTAGAACATCTAGGCAGGAAGGTGGATCAAGAAATTGTAATGAATGAAATCGATCCAAGTAAGGATCAGAGTAAGGATCGATCCTCTGGGCAATCAACGTCAAGGTCATGTCCAAGATGAACGATCCCGCTTTGAAGAGCAGTCTTGTCTAGTCAGTGACACGACGATCATTTTGATGAAGATCGCGGTACATAATTTCGTGGCACACCTTCGTCCATTCGTTTTATTCTTTTGCTTTGCTAGATGGAAACCCAAAATGCTGTTCAGCGAGGCACATGACCAGCGATTTTTTGAGGGATTTTTGTCTGTTGGAATCTACCAATAAAAGAACAAGAAGTACTTAAATGTAAAGAGCATGTGCTTTGTCTGTGCCCGAACCAAACAATTTTTCGTGTAGCGTTGAAGTTGAAAACAGACATTGATTACTTAAACTATGAATCGCTTAGTGCACCATCCGGATGAAGACGCCCCTTCGGCTGCCGCGGAAAAACCACCGCCAGGCCCAACTACGCGTTTCACGTGGCAGCCCGCGTTCGCCTTTACGAAACGAAATTCCAAGGTACTACAAGTACACCGAAGGCAACAGTCAGCCGACAGAAATAGAGAACAACTTGCCGTTGGTGCGGGCGGTGGAGATGAAAGACGCAGCGGCACTCCGCCATATGACTTGCAAAACAAGTATCGTACTCGTATAAATGCATTACAAATTTCCTCAGCGTGAGAAATAAGATTTGTAATGCAGATTTGCCTTGGGAACAAGATTTGTAATGCAAGACTTGCATTTGTACGAGAGCAGCGATACTTTTGCACAGGATAGGGATACACCACGAAGAACTACAACAGAACCGCGGTCCATCGTCACCTACTGCCCCCGGATCGAACTGAAAGACGACCCGGAAGGAGTTATCAAAATGGAAATTCTCCCCTCCCCATACTCAAACTGGAAATTTGTGATGCAGATTTGTGGTCACAAATCAGCTCTGTCATGCTAGAAGGGAAAAGATGCGGACTGTGCCTGTAGTGCTGGGTGGCGCGTGGGAAAGCCTTGCGGCTTCAGCATCACAGGAGGCATCTGGAAGTGGGAAGCAGCATGACAAATTGCCTGCAAACGAGGCCACAACTGCGGCGCTTGCCCCTCTAGCAATAGAAGCCGACTTGTGTACTCAAATACAGCAGCACAAGTTTCGGCTTCGATATGGGGAGGGGGGATTTTTCCCTTTGATAGGAGTGAAAAAATTGGAAAAAATCAAAAAAGTGCGGGCCCTGCACGAGGACAATACTAGGACCACCGCTCCTGCTGCTTGTGCGCCTGGTGTTGCCGTTGATGACACCGTAACTACTCCTAGCGGCGGGGCGAGCGGCGAAGGACACGGTGCAAATGCATCTTCCGAAGCGGCCGCTTCAAAGCTGCTGCGCCAGGGCGGCGACAATGCTGATAACGAGGACCCTCAGCGACTACAACATGTGGAAATTTTTGTGACTCGAACGACCGAGGAATACCGCAAGAAGTCGCTGGAAGTTCAACACGAAGTTTTACTTCATGCGGACGGTGTTGCTGCGCAGAAAAATGATCTGGCTCTTCCTCTCCAACCTGGAAAAAATATTAAGCCACCGCAAAATTACAACCTGTTCTGGGAGATCGGGTGTTCAGAGGGGATTCTGACGAAAAAATTGTTGCGAAAGATAAACATGGCGGAGTTAAACTTCGAGAAGAAGAGGAGGGCGACGTTGAAGATTTCGCGTAAAATAAATGCTGATGCTGCAGCCTCTGTTGAACAAGACCACGAGGTACTATCAAGAAGTACACCATCCTCAACCCTGTTCGCGGTCGACGTCGGCGAGAAATGCGTGCAGGATTTGAGGAACTACTTTGGCAGTTCTACTTCTTCGAGTCAAGACTCCCCCATGACTTTGACTGAAGTAGAGCGAGAGCAGCAGCAACAAATTATACCAGATGGTGAACAACTGCATCAAGCAGAAGAAGAAGAACAAGCAGAAGAAATACATGCTGCGTCAAGTTCAACTGGTGCAACATCATCTCACCCGCAGAAGTCGAGGACAACAAATAGTAACCGGATTCTCCTCCAGAAGTTCGATGTCTTGGAAGACAGTTTTCAGGATTCGCTACTAAGCTGCATGAAGAACAAGAACATAGGAGAAATTATAAATGGAAACGAACAGGAGCTACAGCACGACAAAGCTCTCTTCTACAACCACGTTGCGGTTTTCCTCGACATCTGTGGGAACCGGGATGCGTTGACGGTTCTAGAGGCTATTGAGAAAGTGGTTGGGTTTTTGAAACAGCTGTCGCCGAGGAAGAAGAAGAAGATTCAAATCGTCGTGAAGTCCGAATTTCTATCCTGTGCAGAAGCATCGTACTCGTAGTAATTGCAATCATGCACGCTCGTAGTAATTGCAATCATGCATTGCAAATTTTTTTCTCAAGGTAAATCCGCATGACAAATTTTATTTCTCATGCTGAGTGAATTTGTCATGCATTTATACGAGTGCGATACTTTTCCAATGCATAATTTCTCTCGCGGATCGTGGAGGAGCAGTGGGAGCCGCATTTCAGAGGACCAGTATCAACTGTAAAAATGTCTGGGTCT
Organism: Amoebophrya sp. A120; assembly: GCA_905178155.1. Lineage (NCBI taxonomy): Eukaryota > Dinophyceae > Syndiniales > Amoebophryaceae > Amoebophrya > Amoebophrya sp. A120. The sequence goes on from CAJINV010000005.1 coordinate 8,431,259, forward strand.
GGAAGATTCTGACACTTGTCATGCACGTTTTGCATGAGCCATGATGTCTGTGATGCACATCCTAGCAATACAGATTTTTAGAGAGCTTGTTGATGCGTATTCCGCATGACAAATGCCTTCTCAGCGTAGCAAGAATTGCATTTCCACCTGTGGCACTCATGCAATACAGACCTTTTTGGAATCCAGATGCAGCATCGCAAGTTGCATTCTTCCAGACCCAGACATTTTTACATTTGATAACCAGACATCGGGAATTCTAACGGCGTTCAAGTTGGACTTGGAGCTGCACTAGCAGATCCAGATGCTACGACAACAACGCCGTCGAGTCACTACCACAGCGACTGGACGCCGCTGTTTCTCTCTTTGATCGAAAAACTACGGCCGAATCGGCAGCACGTGCCGAGAAAGGCTGGGAGCGAGAAGATGAAAGCATCATCTTCTACTTCAAAGCGGCTGCAAGAAGAAAAAGAGCAAGAAGACGTCGTCGCGATGAACAGGAGTAACATATCAAGTAGTGTAGTACAAAATCGGAAAATAAACTTTGCGGGAGCGTAGGTCGCCGCGGTCGCACATCAAGAACTGTAAAAATAAATTGTTAGCGACTGTCAACAAGGAAGCTACAGGACCGTTTCTTCAACGAGCTCGTTTCTTCTGCACAGCAGATGATGGTGATACAACTGAGTACATCTGCGAGCAGTGCGACTTGTTTTTGTTCAGAACTCTAAGATCCTCTTCCTTTTTCTCGTGTCTGGCAGCATGACGAGATCCTCGAAGTAGATCCTGCTGGTCACGATGACTCTGCGTCTGCATGGCTCAGATAAAACTGCAATCGGTTGCAACATGAGGACCACCGAAGGTCGTGGAATTTTATCGAATTCATCGAGTTTCGAATTGGATCAAATCAACGACGAAGCTGTGTTTCGAAATAAATACTGGCAAGTATCGCGACAGATCAAACGGAAGCACCAGTGCAGTTATCGAGCTGCACAAGAAAAGTTCTTCTTCGAATGCAGTAAGCCTGTTTTATCGATTTAGTAACCCTGATATCTTGATCGGTCTTGATGTTGATGTGATCTATCGGATCCTCTTCGAGACGAAGATTATCTGTGCCAGTGCTATCGTTCGGTACAGGCGAGTTTCAACATGTATCCATGGTTCTGAACAGTAGCAGAAATTTTCGAATCTTAAGCTTTCTCCGCGTTGTAAACTGCAACTGCTTTTTATCTCACTCTGTTGTAGTACTCTGTTGAAGTGAAAAATAAATATAAAATCCTTGTCTACCATATGACTTCGGCCGCCCAGTTGTGCAGCCACGGTAAAAATACACTCATTTTGTTTACTTGCGAGGGGGTGATCTAGTGCTACAAATAAAATTCTGGTCGTCAAAGTCAAACTATAAACTGAAAACACGACCAGGAAAATCACGATGGCAAGAACATCAAAAGTACTCCTTCATCAAATGCGCGGAGGTCCTCTAGTTGTGCAGTTTCTAGTCGTCCTGCTGGCGCATGGTGATCTGATTCCTGCCGTGCGAGGGTATTTCTTATTGGATCTGAAAGGTACTAGCGGCGGCGGGCCTGGCCACGAAGAACAACAAGTCGATGTGGATCATGAACTACAAGACCCTATCAAATGCAAAAATGTCTGGGTCTGGAAGAATGCAAGTTGTGATGCTGCATTTGGATGTCTAAAAAATTTATGTTGCATGAGCAGCAAAAGGAGTCTAATTTTTGCTACGCCGAGATGGCATTTGTTTTTGTCATGCGGAATAGGCATCAAGAATCGCACAAAAAACCTGTGATGCTAGGGCATGCATCACAGACGTCATGGCCCATGCAAACCGTGCATGACAAGTCTCGGAATCTTCCAGACCCAGACATTTTTGCATTGGATAGACCCGACTCCCGAGCCCGTTCCCGGAATGACTTTCTGCGGCATCGCGGGGTGGGACTTGTATCGCAAGAAAAAAGTGTTACAGTTACACACATAGTCTATGCAGGCCAAGCAAGACAGACGCGCTCTGTCATGCCGGATATGCATTGGAGCCTCGTTTCATAGGTGTTTTCCCGTATGATTTCTGCATTACAAGTTTTCTCTCTCATGCAGAGGAGTTTGTGTTGCTGAATTCACTACAAATGTGTAACTGTAACACTTTTTTCGTGGGATAATTTGCCCGCGAGCGGCAGTAGTACCTCCGTAGAACGAGCGGCTTCGTCTCCCTTTCTTTCTTCCGGGGCGGGAACGACTAGCAGAATGGACAAATGTACAACTGGAGCCCTTGTTCCAGATGACGAAAATCAAACGGGCGGGGACGATTATGATCAACAAGGCGGCACTACGGAGATTTTGAACTGGTTTTGGAACTGGGGGACTACCGTGCTGGCCAAGAAGCCGCCCAGGCCTGGTATTATAACCCGCTCAGGTGTTACAATCTCAAACGTTACGAATAGAGTTTGGAGATCTGTGATGCAAGAGTGCATGATCTAGCCAAAGCCAACTCTCATGGGATTGCGCATGACAAGTTCCGGAGCGCCGACCCCCACTACAACCTGGCGAAATTTGTATTGCAACAAGTGGAACGCTCTGCGAGTCTGTCATGCATGCTCATCATGCAAGACAAATCTCAGACTCTATTGCAACGCTTGAGATCGTAATACCTGAGCGGGTTATACCTTTTCCCGCCGACTGGTCCTTTTTCCCGACCAGCTGGGGCACAGACCTTTCCGGCCCGCATGACTCGACCGTGCGCGACCCGGCGGGTCAGGGCTACTACGGGAACTTATGGTTCGGTTGGAACGAACCAGACTTAGTTTCGGGAACTGGATCATTGGGTCACTACGTCCCCGAGCTGGCTGCGGACCCAACTTGCAAAATGACGGAGTGGAAGGCTTTGCACAACCAGGCCCGGACGCTCGGCTACTTGACCACGAGCCCAGCGATCGCTTTTGATTGGAATTTATCCACCGCAGACATGTCTGGGTCTCCTGGAAGAAATCCTGGAACTTGTGATGCTAAGTCAGGATCGCATACAAAAGCTGTGGTGCATGAACTACGCCAACAGCTCCCTATATACTTTTTTGCTACACGAATGGCCGCCGATTTCGGGTGCGGGATAGGCACGAAGAAGATCCTGCCACAAAATCTCTCATGCTTCTGCGTGCATGGTCGAGAGCATTTGTGTGCCTCACGAGATGCATGACAAACACGCGCGTTTTTCTTTCAGGCCGAGATCGGTATTTGCAAGGCATAGAAATGGCTTCGCACGTTCCTGGCCGAAGCCTGCAAACCGGAAAACGAGGCGACCATGTGTGTATCAAATGTAAAAATGTCTGGGTCTGGAAGAAGGCAAGTTTGTCATGCGTGTCTGGCATGACTCGAGAATCTGTGTTGCATAGGCACGAAAAGGCCCTCTTACCTGTCATGCAAAAACGCAGTTCGTCATGCGGAATACGTAAGACATGGGAGCCAAAAAATTTGTCATGCATAGCTGCGTATTGCAGTCCGTCTACCATTCACTTTTAGCATCACAAGTTTCCAGACCCAGACACTTTTGCATTTGATAGTGTCCCAACTACATCAATTTTCACTTCTACATCTCGGACTGCAACCGCGAGGCTAGCGCGGTGGACTACCTGAAGACAGTATCAGAATGAAAAATCCCCCCACCCCATACTCAAACTGGAAACTTGTGATGCTGATTTGTGACCACAAATCATGTTGTCATGCTAGAAGGGAAATAAGGATGCGGACTGTCGCGCTGGCTGGCCTAGGAACAAGGCCTTGCATCTCCAGCATGGCAGGAGGCAACTGGAAGTGGGAAACAGCATGACCAATTGCCTGCAAATAAGGCCAAAACTGCGTCCCTTGCCCTTCTAGCAATACAGGCAGACTTGTGTACGCAAATCCGGCATCACAGCTTTCCTGTCCGATATGGGAAGGGGCGGCTTTTTCTCACAATAAACGGGGTTAATGAACGCCAAAGAGTTGATGAACACGTACCCGTATCAAATGCAAATATGTCTGTGCTGTCTGGGTCTGGAAGGTGGTAACTTGTGATGCTGTCTTTGGATTCCGAAAAAATCTGTATTACATGACTAGCACGTGCGCGAGGAGTCCAGTCTGTGCTACGCGGGGAGGGCATTTCTTATGCGGAATAAGTATCAGGAAGGCGGTTCTAAAAATCTGTGATGCTAGGGCATAAAAAATTTAAAAGTGGACCTTCCTAAGCCGATATCCTGAGGACAAATGTCCCCACGTCGTCGACCCCATAGTCAGGAGGGGAACCTTGCAACACAAATCCAGAATTTTAGGGAGTCATGCATAACATAGTATAGTCGTGGTTAGCTAGTGCAGCCGCATCAGAAGTCGATAAAGTATGGCAAGTCTCCAAACAGGGCTAGACAATGGCTCTATTGGTGAGCTGTGCGACGAGGCATATTTTGAGCACGCGCATTGTTCGCATGACAATAAGCATTGGGTCGCGGGGACGTTTCTGCACAGGATGGCCGAGTTTCGTCTATCAGAGTTCCAAAATCGATCTCAAGGGTCTCCTGCAGCAGCCAGAGAAAAACGTGGCTGACAAGGACGAGCGTCGTTCTGCTGGAGCGGAAGCGAACGCCGAGGAAAACAAACCGCCAACCACGTCAAGGCAGGAGCCGGTGCAGCATCGCAGTGCGGTGGCGGATTTGCTGACCAAAGTACTGCTGGAACAAGGGACCCCCGACGGGCCCACCAAAAAGCAAGATTTTCGCGGTCAGGAAGAGGAGAAGGAACAAGAACAGGGAACTTCTAGGAGGGCGACTGATAATAATGCTTGGTACAACAGAAGTAGTACTACTAGCAGCGACGACACCTATGATAGTCAGCCGCGGCAGGGGCAGTTTCCGCCCTCTTCTGCCGCAACAGCGACCCGGCCTCCGCTATCACGAGAAAAAATCCCCCCTCCCCATATGAAAAGGAAGTTTCTGATGCTGGATTTGCGTATACAAATCAGGTTTATTGTCTTGCAGTAGAGGACAGCAGGCTCCTGCCAAGCCTGAGTAGAGAGCTTTTGGCACTTAGCATGAGAAACGTGTATGCTGTAGGCCCAACAGAATCATAAACCGCCTGCATAATGCGGCAGAGCCTGCGGAGTTGCCTTCTTGCAAGACAGACGTGATTTGTGGTCTCAGCCCATACCTTTTCGATATGGGGAGGGGGGATTTTTCCTCTCAATATCCGCCTCCAGCTGTCCGCAAGAATTTGCAGGACATCTTCGGACTTCGAGAAAATGGAGATGCAAAGTACGGTCGGGATTTTCTTGTTAAAAACAACCGTGGCAGTGGTACCAACCAAAACAATTTATGTTTCCAGAACCCACCTGCGCAGAGTTGTCGTTCCTGTGCCGGTCGTGAGGATCAAAATGAAATGCAAGGCAACAACTTTTTCCGTGACTATTATGTGGACGCGTGGCTGCAGTACGAAGACGCTTGGGACGAGTTCGAGAAGGAAGTTATGAAATGCAAATATGTCTGGGTCTGGAAGATTCTAAACTTGTGATGCTGTCTCTGGATTCTAAAAAAAATTGCATTGCATGACCAGCAAGAGGACTCCAGTTTCTGCCACGCGGAGAGGACATTTCTCGTGCGGTAGAGGCATCACAAAGCCCTCGAAAAAGCTGTGATGCTAGAGCATGCATCAGAGCAGACATCATGGGCCATTCAGAATATGCATGACAAGCCTGGCAATCCCGCAGACCCAGACATTTTTGCATTTGATAGAAGTGAGTGGCAAACAACAGCAAATCCGGCTTCTCAGCGACATCCCGTTTCCGCCCGGACACACGAATCCGCGGACATCGCTGCTGACCCGCGCCACGAACCAGATTTCAGCGAAGGATGCTTATTACAAACTGGTGCTCCGGTACCACCCGGACAAGTTTCTGCCGAAGTTTGGACATCGGGTTTATTGTGGCGCCCCAACTGGTCTTCATCCAAGCGAAAGCGAGAAGGATGATATTAATGCAGAGAACAATCTGGAAAGAGAAATTGTGAAAAAAATCGAACAGATTTGCCATCGTTTGAACCAAGAATGGAAAGGAAAACATCACCTCGTCCAGGGTAAGAATTGTACGTAGATGCGATCCAGGGGAAAGACCTTCGTGAAATACAAGGACTTCGCTTCGTAGTAATGGCTCCACCTCCGAAAATTAGAGGTGAAAGAAGGACGCCTTCATGTAATTTGTAGAGATTGAATATGAGGAATTCCTCCTTGTATAGTAGTGCGTGATAAACATGATCGTTCTTGTTCGGAGATATTATTCGTTGCAATATTCGTTTTTATTCGTGGTCGTGGAGTAAAGGCAAAGTGAAAGTTCGTTTTTGTTGTGGTAAAAAAGAATCACAGCCATTCCGTATATATATGCGCCACGCTTTCGCGCGGCCACCCTGTATCTATCCGTACCACGTGCAGAAATCCCCATGGATCCCACCGTGCTGGAGCCACGACAGCACAAGTCGTTACCTCGCAGGACTCCCCAAGTCGTAGTGAAGTCATCGTCCGTTCCGGTCGTTTTCAGCTACTTTCGTTCATGCTCACGACCACACCGTGCAAAAAGCAGCTCGCTTGCCTGAACTTTTCTCGAATACACAGTACTATCGATTGAATGTTATAAGTTAAGTGCGCCTGCTTGGGGTTCTGTTGCAAGTGCGACATTACCCTGATGAAAAAACAGTATCAATAGCTGCAGTTCCCAACATTTTTTTTCTGTGTGCGAGAGGCTCATGGAAGCCACTCAGTGAAACTTAAGTAAGTAGTAGACCTTTTTACCGACACAAAAACAGTTCTTCCGGCAGGAACGGAAAGGGACAAAGTAAAAACGATACTAGTAGAACCGCCAAAATGATGAAGAAGATCGCGCTGATCGCCTTTGCTGCCCCCGGGGGGGGGGCGGTCGTGTCCGCCCTGCAGAAGAAGGCCGGCACAGCAACACACTCCTGGGAGGGAAGCGAGGAGGTGCCGACCGGTTTCATTCAGCATGACCGGAAGAAAGGCGGAGCGACAAAGGTGGAAGCCAAGAAAAGCGGGAAAAAATCGAAAACCAGCCGCAAATCGAAGACCGGGAAGATGAGTACAACGTTTGGCGGTTCCAAAAAATCTGACGAGGATATTATCACGAGAAAAATCTGTCTCAGTCTCACTTTCTAATGCGGACGCTCCTTTGTCACGCTGCAGCTGCACATGCGAGAAAGGCGGCTTTCATATGTGTGGTTTTCTCTTGTGTCCGGCGCATCACACTCAAACTCATGACTGTTGAGTCTGCAAAGGTTTGAGACGGAGAAAGCTTTTTGTTCCTTGCATAGATTACGGCCCGTGGGGTTGGCTGACCGACAAAGCAGGGAGTGGCGGGGCAGCGTTGAAGAAGTTGATCTCGAAGTGGCAAGGCTCTTCGGCAGCAGGTATGCGCTGCAAATATGTCTTGGTCTTCAAGGTTGCAACTTGTGTCTGCGGCCTGTAAGTAGATCGTGCAAAAGTTTGTCTTTCGGAGGTAGCACAGGATGCCCTTTTTCGGTCATGCTGAAGCCGTAAGCTCTAGGCGGACTATGTATTGTAAAGTCCTTTATTACAAAAATGATAACTACTCCCGCCGGCTTGGGCTTTCCAGTAGACCTGGTGAGGCATCTAAAATCTGCATGGCAATAAACACGTGGACAACTCATCCAGACCACTCAGACGTATTTTCAACACTTGATATCTAACAAATACGAACGTCAATTGGACACCTACCTAGAAAATTTGGGCGATCCCAGTATTAGGAGAAGTGGGGATCAGTTCTGTCGTGGCCGCCATTGGTATCGTTACCGCCATTGGGCAGAAAAATACAAAACCGAAAATCCTGACGCCAGCGATACGGAACTGAAGCTGTATGTCTTTCGTCGGTGGATGGGACGACACTACCCCCAACTCCGCGGCCGTACGTTTCCGAATCACGCACCCAGCTCAAGAATCACGCACCTGAATCACGCACCCACGCACCTCAGAAGCAGCGCACTGAGTTCGGTGATGTTTATCCATTCAAATAGTTAGGAACACACTACGCAATGAAGCACGCACCCGCCCAGGGCAGCGCGCCTCACCTCGGCGCACCTGGCGCGCGCGCACCCACAGCGCGCACCTTTTGGGTGCGTGCGGTGGGTACGTGATTCTAGGTGCGTGATTTCTGGGTGCGTGATCTCGAGGGTACTGGATTTCATGTACTGGGTGCGTGATCTCGAGGGTCTGGGTGCGTGTGTGATTTCATGTCCCATCTCGAGCGATTGGAACTACCAGACGAGGAGACCGAGGAACTGAGCGAAGCCGAGACGGAGGGCCTAGCGACCGAGGATGCCAGCGAAGCGGCCGTGGCGAGCGAAGCGGCCGTGGCAGGCTCGCGGGCCGCGCAGCTGGCGGAAGTGGCAGCATTTGCCGTTGCTTAAACTCTTTGCTGCACATGGAGGTACTCGTCCGTGACTTTTTCTACTTTGCTTTCCTCAGTTTTGGCGCATGACAAAGATCTGTTGTTGATCGCAGTCCTCACAGCAGCGCAGGCTAAGTACTCACTTCTGATTCACGTGTTTTCTGCAAGACGGGTAGAGCGCAAGCGGCACGCGAGATGCTAATTATGATGCTGCTTGGTTCCAAAAAGAAGCTAGACACTAGCGGCAAATCAAGTTCTTAGATATGTCCTTCAGCACTCGCGGGATTAGGTTCTTTGCACGTAGTGGACGCATTAAGAGGAGCGTCCGACCGAGAGCACTACCGCGGTCGGTTGCCGCTGCGGTGCGCGAATTTGTCGACCTCGCTCCCTCAACATGAGGAACGATAGGGCGTTATTGAGCAGCAAAGAAACAGTGAGTGCGTCCTGGACATGAGTGCTACAGACAGTTTGCTTCGCCTCCTTCATGTGCCCAAACCCAGTGCTTGACAACACCCATCATTAGCAGCGTTGCTTGATAGGATCCATCTTTCGCAGCGTACCTAGTGCTACGCTGTGATTGCTGTGACTGCTAGTTTTTTGCTTTTGTGGAAAGTAAATTTATTATGTCGTGTACTCACTCAATTGTTCATGATGTTCTGCTTATGAATAACCCAATTCAACAACTGATCCATCACTTTCAGGCACGCGCACGGCCGCACCAGAGCGGGGCGATGCGGTTCAATGGGTTAACGGGTTTTGAAGTTTTTCTTTCTCGGGTTTAGGAAATCTGTACTGAGTTATTTTCTTTTCATCTTCCTACGAGTTTAGTTCTTAAACAGCAACAGCAGCAGCAAGACTTCTTTTCGACAGTTTAATGCACATTGTTCCATAACAGGTTATCAATTTAGTTCTCGGGTATCAAGTAGCTTCAGCGCCTTCATTTTATTCATCTACACGTCAGAGAAAGTAATTGCATTTCGCAGCAACGGAGTTTGTTGTTTTTGATTTTTCAACTAGCATTAAAAGACGTTTCACACGCGTTCTCACGTTCCGCATGACAACAATCAAAGTCAAACAAACAAATAATTACTCAAATCGTTTCGCATCATAATAACTTTATTGCCCATCATCTCTCTGTCACGGACCTGCTAAATCTTTATCTTTCATCCCTGAGAAGAACTGCATAGCCTGCAGCAAATGTGGTCTATCCGTTTTTTCCTATCTGGCCTGCGTGCGTCGCAGGTAACACACATCAGTTTTGGATCGAAATGCCTACCCGTGATAGCATTATTTTCACAGTCCTTCATGCAAGAACCTTGCAGCAAGATGTTTTAGCAGCTTCTTCTTTTTTTTTTAGTTGGTTTGGAGTGCATCCTTTTTATACTAGCGTTTTCGGCAGAGCTCTCCCACGGGACGTCTTATGCTCTCCGCCTCCGGGTGTTGAGAACGAGCAGCCTCTTAAACTCCAAGAAACATGAGCTGCAATAGTTGTACGTCGTAGCATCAACTGAGGAAGCGCATGCTCAATAGTACTGCTGTGCACTAGATAAAAGCTTTAGTGTAAAAGGTAAGAAACGACTTCAGAGCTTCACCGTCCGGAGAAAAGACGAAGGATAGGGAATAAACGGCCAAATAAGGGGCGTTGCAGTTTTATCCAAATTGCAATCTTAGGATCAGTGTGAACATCTTGTTGGACCTGTTGGAATTTGCTAATATATTTTACCTATTGGAAAAACGCAAAAAAATTACGTACTAGGGCATTGCCTAAATTAAAAAATTTAAATTTTAAAGTTACGAAGGTGGGATCCTCAGTAAACGGTGGAGACTTTGTTCTATGTGGTCGTTTTGCACATGAGAGGTAACATGTGCAAAGAAAATTATACCAAACTTTACATGAGTCAGGTCTTAGTCAAGTAAATAAGCTTCTCGCTGTACCGACCGCCCCTCGTCGTGCTTCGTTGCGTTTTTTCAAAATAGAGCCTCTAGAAATAAACTCAGAAGCAAAGCAAAACGTACGAGGGAAAAAAAAGTTACAAATTGCGTTGCGTGACTTCTACAGCCCGACTACAAAAATAGTTTCTAGCTGCCCGACCGCGCCTCATCATAGTTCGTTTCGTATCGAAAGCACGTAAAACAGATGAAAAGCAGTTCGTGAAATGAAAGGCTTTCGTGGTGCTGTACGTCTTCAACAAAACTTTCCAAAAGTCGGTTCGTAATTCAAAAAAGAAAAGTCGGCTCGTCCACGTGTGGTTTCTTCGTTTAGGTGCTTTGTCTCGCTGTGTTGCTATACAGCGTCGGCCTATGACCCTACCCCCTCGGGGGTACGGACATACGGACGATCTTTTATGCACTTCGGATTGGGATTGACGACGGTTCCCGATCGCCGTTGACTGTGAGCTAGCACCCACGGTGAGTCTTCGGCTTGACCAGACGGGTTCCGTGCGAGCACCCTCTACGATTCCCAGCCCCTTTTCGCCCTTGGTCTGGGGTGGCTGGATTCGAGTCATGGAGGGACCCCGTGTGGCAGAAGTCCCTCCCCTCCGTTGCTGCTGCGCGTAGGCTCGTATCGTATCGTTCTACTCTCGTGAACTCGTAGATCTACGTACAGGATGACTCCTTTTCAAGACTTGTTTCCCCGGAAGCAGTCTACGTTTTGTCAACTCGCTCTGAGCTACTTATTATAACCTTGAAAGATTACTTCTCACTCTTAAGCTCTCACTTTTTTGAGTTTTAGTAGGGCTTTTCAGCCAAAAAGGGACGGACTGCCCTTAGATCTCCGATGTGATGCTAGGGCATACATCACAGACAGTCATGGGCCATGCAAAATATGCATGACAAACGTGGCAAAAATCTTCTAGCCCCAGACATATTCGCAATGCATAGCCCGCGCTTGCGTGGCGCCCTCTTGACGGAAACGGGAATGATCCCCATCAAGGGGCCGCACACCTGTCCGGTGGAAACGATAAAGGCAGGCATGGATCACATCTTCGAGGTTTTGCACGATCCGCAGTATTTATCAAACCGATGAATGACGTGAGGAACTCCGCCTGCGGCTCTCCCCCAGTTGAACAAAGGTGCATGAGCCAAATGCATGAGCCCAGTTGAAGAACAAGTGCATGAGCCCATTTTTACAGCTTGAAGTCGAAAGTGCATGCAGCCCCAGCTGCATAACGACTTCACCATACCAGCTGGTTTCGTTTGAGCTAATATTCTGGATGGACTTGTCATGCGATTGTATCTGCCGAACGGGCCCGGGATGGCAAAATTGGCATTTTACATCGCAAATGAGGGGGAGCAGGGGAGAATACTTCTTGCCCGCCGCTCTCATACTGTTACAGCAATGGGAAGCGCGTGGTGCAGCATGTGTCGTGGTTCAATTTTTTCTCCGACGGCGATATCCCACACTAGAGAAAAAGTAGAATGTATCAGCACATTTATAAATGCAAAAATAGAAGATAAAGAAATGAAAACTTTCACAGCAAGTAGAAGATCTGCATATTACTTAACATTATTACCTGAAACAGCACGGCATGGCCGTGCCCACGACACCAGGCAGAAGATTTAGCTGTGGATGTGTTTTTGCATTACAAAGCTGGTTCTCGCGGCTTTTTCCTTTTTCTCTGGGATAGGCCATAGCACGACATCTGGTATCAAATGCAAAAATGTCTGGGTCTGGAAGAGTCGGGACTTGCCATGCACATTTTGCATGACCCGTGAGGCCTGTGATGCTGGTGCTAGCATCACAGATTTTTTGCGAGCTTCTTGATGCTAATTACGCATGAGAAATGCCCTCTCCGCGTGCCAAGAGCTGACTCCTCTTGCTGCTCATGCAACACAGATATTTTTAGAATCCGCAGACAGCATTACAAGTTGCATTCTTCCAGACCCAGACATTTTTACATTTGATATCTGGATTCGACATGCGATTGGTCGACGGAGAGGGCAATTTGACGATGTTGGGACGCGAGTACATGTATCAAATGCAAATATCTCTGGGTCTGGAAACTTGTAATGCTAAAAGTGGATGATAAGCGGGCTGCAATACGCAGCCAAGCATGACAAATTTCTGAGCTGCTATGTGTTACGTATTCCGCACGAGAAACTGCGTTTTTGCATGACAGATAGGAGAGCCTTTTCCGATGCCCCTATGCATCACAGATTGTCGAATCATGTCAGACATGTATGACAAATGTGAGAATCTTCCAGACCCAGACATATTTGCAATCCATAACACGTCCGAGGGAAAATGTAAAGAAGTGGAAAAGTAGTAACTTCTGATGACTAAACGGTCAAGAATTGAAATTACGACCTGGTTTCCGATCGCGAACTCCGAATGTCAAATTATATAGTACAGAGTAGGATTTTTGTGCTAGGTCCAGCACGAGGCGCTCGTGTTTCTGTCTTTGACATCAACAAACGTATCTATGAAATAAAGCGGAAACAGAAGTAGAGATGTAGCAGTAGTTATGCCAAAAGATGATGATGAGACTTGCACATGGACCGGGAGTTGTACCCGCCCTCGTGTGCTTTTGTTTTGAAAACTATAATATGTTTATGTTGAACTGGGCCGTGACTCACAGCTACAGTGAAGCACAGTTGTCAGTTTCGGATAGTTGTACACCACTTTTACAACTTGAACTTTGTAGGTTTTTCATGACAACTCTAACTCACTGCAGGGGATATTTTTCCAACAAGGGTGCGAAATGCTTCAACGAATACGTAATGCCGCGTGAACTACACAACTTGAACTTGCAAATGCAATGGTTGACGTGGTGGTTAGGATTGCCTGACCGCTACGCTGAGCCCGTCTCATGTGACTGGGTCACGTGGGCCGACATCGCTGATCTCTGATCTGAGGAGAAGAATTGAACGCAGCTAATTTAAAGCAGAAGCGGCGGCGGCAGCTGCAGTGGCCCTGTGTCGAATGGAGCTGCATCACATTCGGGAAAATTTTTGTGACGCGCTGTGAGCGGCTGCGGCGAAAGTGGCAGTTTTTCCAATAGCGGAAGGTTACACGGCCTCTCGGTTCATCTGCCAGAAATGTCTTGCGCCTGTTCAATTCTGGATGCATGGAAACAAGACACGCTCATGAAGTCAGATCACGATCCTGAATAGACGTATGACGATCCTCTTCCACCGTCGGTAAAAAGGAAAGTCGAGGCGTTCAAGATGGAGATCATCGAGATCCATAGAATTGTCAATCTAAACCAGCACAGCAAGAAGATCATCAAACCCAAACCGGGTCTACTTCACTTGATCAATCGATGACCCTCCGCTAAAGAAAACAAAAGCGGAAAGAACAAGAAGCAACTCGAAGCAAAGTCATCGGTCTGGTCGTCGTCTGCCACGTCCTCTACCAGTAGGTGGACATACAAGAACATATTCGAGGCCGACACTATTTGTCTGTTTATCTTGTTTTGCGAAGCACCACACGACCCAAAGTCACTTGGAAAGTATAGTATTATGAAAGAACAGAAGCCGATTTGCGAAAAGCAAACTCTTGTTTATTTGTTGAAGTAGAAGTATCGCGTCTGCACACCTCTACTTACACGACTTTGAGTCAAACAAAAACCACTGTAAATCTTTCGACAAAATCTTCGCACACACGCAAAACAACTCACACCAAAGTACTTACTAAAAAAAAGTCCGCTACTTCTTCAACACTCACCAACCACTTTGGAAGCTAGCTTCTCCTTCTGTTGCATTTCAACAAGGAGTTGTATTTCGACCGACGTAAGTTTCATTACGATTCTGGAAATAATAAACAATTTTCTTCCGAAACTACAAACAGTACTTCTGTACACCTCTTCAAGAAAGAACGATTGCAAAGAAGATGCCGGTTCATTTTATGAACAAGAAGCGCCAGGCGGCTGCCGGCGCAGCTGCAGTCACGACTTTTGCAGGAGCTGCCTCGTTGTTGGCTATTGAACCTGTGCAGGGCCTTATCGTACGAAAAAAGTGTTTCACTGTAAGGATTTTGCAAGTTTTGCATGACAAGTTTGTTCTACACCAGAGAGAAAATTTGCCATGCGAGATTCCTAAGGGAAAACACAGCTAAAAATCCACTGTCTTGCATGTGTAGCAAGACAAACACTTCTCAGATACATTTTCTGCATTACAAGTTTACAGTGAAACAGTTTTTTCTTGCGATAGCCCTGTCGTGGCTTGATATGAACGCCGACCTCCGGGAGCAGCCGTCGACCACTTTATTTCTGAAGAACCAAAAGGGTGATAAAAATGCTGCCCCCAGTACAACGAATGTTGCCGCTGCCGTTTCTGGGGCAACAACAGCAACAACTCTTAAGGACGACCCGCAGCCCCCGAAGATCACGATGAGCTATTGCGGCATTGCGGGGGACACTCCGGACCAGACGAAGAAGCGGGGAAATTGGTACGATGTACTGAATATGCATGGTAAGTACTTCGCCTGGGTCTGGATTTGTGATGCGAGTCTCGTATGCGAGGGAGATCTCTATTGCAGGATGAGGATCTGCTTTCAGCTTCCTTTTTTGTTGTGTTCTTGGATGAAGCAGGCAGTTTGTCTATGCGATTTACGAAGCCGAATCAACAAGAAACCTCGTAAAACAACTTGTCATGCAGCCGTGCTGCCGTACTAAAGAGGCCGTTGCATGATCATCATGGTACAACTAGATGACTCAGCGTCGTGTTTTTGTGATGTATAACGGCCACGACGGGAAAAGTGAACTGGTGGTGGAACTGGAAGCTGGACGCGGACCGGAATCTCTACCCACAGCAAATTTGTTTCCTTCTTGCACGTACGAATGCGAGAATATTGAATGCGGTTTCTGCATGACAAAACTTTCCTTCGACCCTATCTGGCATGACAAATATTTATGCGTCTAAAGAAAAAGGTGGCGAAATTTGTGATGCATTTTCGTTTACGAGGACCGACGTGCAGTGCTAGTGTACAACTATGCGGGGAAAAATCTAAATTTGTGTTGCATAACCTCCCGGATGACTGGCTTTTCGTCCCGAACAGCTGGGGCCAGGACTCGCCGAAACACGGCCCGAGCACGGACCACCATATGGCGTTCTCAACTGTTACATTCTCAACTGTTGCGCGGATTTGTCATGCAAAATTGCCAGCAGTTTCCACTTGATCAAGGTCTATTTGTCGGGAGGGTTTTTGCATCGCGACCAATGTCGAAGCTTGGGCTCCAGGGGGAATATGGTCTTAGAGCAGTTCCGACATTTCTCATTTTGCGTTGTCTCACATGCGACGCTTCATCCAAAAATCACACTAAAAACAGATGGAGGAAGGACGGCGCGCGGCTTTCGCCACGCGCTGCCCTTCCTCGCGCCAACCCGGGACGAGGAGTGTTGAAGAGTGTTCTCTACCCGGATAATCGCGATAAGCAGCCTGTACCTGGAGACTGGTTGATACGCATGTCGCTCTCGGTGTGTTCTCGGAGCGCGTCCTCTCTGCTCGGAAATGCCGTTCAAGTTACGCGACGCGCTTTTTCTTCTCGGTCAAATGTAGTACTTGGTCCACTCGGAGCGCCGTATGTTCTGTTGCTGCTCGTGTCCTACACGGAGGTGCTGCGGTTGTACAAGGCCTCGTCAAGCAGCACTATCAGGAGTGCCAGCCATCGAATCGAGATGACCATGCTTTTACTAGGAGGAACGGCAACAACGTGCGGACACCGACGACGACCAGACTCGGAACTACCATGAATCGGTGGCGCAATACGGAAGTAGCTACGGACGAAGGGGCTTGAGAGGTAAAGGGGATTGCCGGCTACCCTCAATAGGTAAGTTCCGTCGCGACTCCGGCTTACGACCCCCGTCCCCCCTCCCACCCTTTGCTTCTGTTGCAGAATAAGTCAAGGGCTGCACTAAGACCGCCACGCACAATCTAATCCTTTAAGTTGTCGCTGTGCCCCAGGTGGGTTGCCAGTCAGCAGTGACAAACAACTGGCCAATGGTTTGACATCTCCGGTCCGCGGCACTTGCCTTTTTCGTCCGTGCCGCAGGTAAGGCACAAATGGTCCAGCCTCCCCTGTCTGGGTGGGGTTGCGGCTTAAGGGAGAGTCTCGCCCCTTAGCCCAAAGGGGTACGTCGTCTCTTCCGTGAGAACAAAAACTTATGGCGTAAAATGGGTCGGGTCCTGGATCGTTCTGTATGCTGGGCTGTCGCGCTCGGCTAGCTGGCCGGGCTGTACTGATCAGGTGTGGTGGGTAGCTCCCGACTGGTTGGCACTTCTATTGGGGCGACTTGCCGTGGTAGCGCTCGGCTTTTGTATGTGGAGGTCGCCGAAAGTGCTTCCTCGCCCACCCCCCGGGGAGGGGATCCTTGACCTGTGGCGCTGGGTGCGGGTGTCCACTACATGATGATGATGATGATGAAGGTGCTTAGCATGACAAATTTTCGAAGGGCTAAACAGTGCGATAATCTGTGACAAATCTGTGATGCGAAAGCTGCAATATTGCCACTTTCACTGTTATTGTTCTTGCATTACAAATCCATGTAACAGTTGAGAATGTAACGTTTGAGAACGCCATACACCAGGACGGCATGTTCGGGGGGTGGCAGTACGCCCCGATGTGGCAGGGATGGAACGAACCAGACCAGGCGGGGATCTGCTATGAAGAACTGCTCAAACGTCACAATCTCAAATCGGTTACCATAGAATCTTCTGGGTTTTGTTGTATTGCATGATGAGCATGACAGACTCAGACAGCATTCCACTTTCTGCAATACAAACTTCGCCAGCTTATAGTGCGGATTGGGACCACGACCACTCCAGAACTTGTCATGCGCAATCCTATGAAATTTGCCGAAATGATGCACTTTTTGCAACACAAATTCCAGACTCTATTGCAACGTTTGAGATCATTGTAACACCTGAGCAGGTTATATCTGCGTGTCGGACCCGGGAATCGTGTGCGAGGGGGACGTATCCTGTGCAAAAGTATCGTACTCGTATTGCAGTCATGCATTACAAATTTTTTTCTCAAGGTAAAACAGCATTACAAATTTTATTTCTCATGCTGAGGGAATTTGTCATGCATTTATACGAATACAATACTTTTGCAGTTCATAGGACGACTTGATGAAGCCTTCCTGTCTATTGTGAGGAAAAACGTCCCCACCCCAGAGTCAAGATGGAGACTTTGCAAGACAAACCTAGAAGTTTTGCGAGTCACGCATGACAAGTTGCAGGCTGTATTGCAGTGCAGTTTAGCAAGAGAATCCGCATAAAAGATCCATCTCCTCATCCTGTCTACAGCATTACAAGTCTCAAAACACACTTGGAAGTGCCTCTCTTGGGGATGCGCATCACAAATGCTCCTGTGCTTGCTAATGTGCATGACAATTCTGGTGTGGGGACATTTTTACTCAGGATACTGTCCGTTCTGCCAGTCCGCGTCGGGACTGGGGTGGTGGAACAGAACCATCCGGGAAGTGCCCACGGACCAAGCCCAGGTCGTCACCCCCTGGCAGCAAAACGCGATCACGGCCAAGGGCATGGGCTACGAAACCACGAGCCCCCAGATTGCTTCCAAGATCAAGGAGTGGCTGCAACCGTTTTTGGGCGCCGTTTGCCAGAACCCCATGACGTGCCCCGACTGGATTAACTTCCACTTCTACATTATGGAAGTGTCAGAATCGAAATTTACAAAATCGAAAAATTTGTGATGCGCAAAATCGATGTCAGTTGGAGCCTCAGTTTCCAAGTGGCGCATGACAAATTTGGGCAGCACCCAAATCCAGTCTGTCATGCTGTTTAGGCAAAGAAGACTGCTCCCGTCATGCTACTCTGGCAGCGTATTGCCTACCCCTAAACAGGCTTGCAATGGGTCTCATTTTCCTGCTCCGCAATACAGGTTATCAGTGCCTTACATTTTGCGCATCACAAATTATTTCGATTTTGTCGATTTCGATCCTGACACATCCATATACATTATGGGCTGCACCACCGATGTCACTGGGCTGCAGGAAAAGTTGCAGGAGGTGCTTGACGTGGTGAAGCTCTACCCTTTATCATTTGCAAATATGTCTGGGTCTGGAACAAGATTGAAACTTGTGATGCTGTCTTTGGATTCTATTTCTACTACATAAAATCTGTATTGCATGAACTGCAAAAGGGGTCCAGTTTTCGCGACGCGGAGAGGGAATTTCTCATGCGGTAAGGGTATCAGGAAGCATTTACAAAATCTGTGATGCTAGAGTATGCATGACAGACATCATGGGTGGTCATCCAAAATATGCATGACAGACGTTGAATTCTTCCAGACCCAGACATGTTTGCAATGCATACCCTTCCATCAAGGGCGCGCTGCTCACCGAAGTGGGTTTGTTGCAAAGCCACCCGGGAGAGACGTGTGACGGGAATACCATCCAAAAGGCCATGACCAACATGTTTCAGGCCCTGGACGAGGTGAAGATGCCCAACGACCCTGCGAAACCCTTGGTGCAGTATATCTTATGCATTGCAAAAATGTCTGGGTCTGGAAGAGAGCAAGTTTGTCATGCATATTTTGAATGACCCATGATGTCTGTGATGCATGCTCTAGCATCACAGATTTTCCGAGAGCTTTGTGATGCCTCTACCGCATGAGAAATGTCCTCTCCGCGTAGCACAAACTGGAGTCCTCTTGCTGGTCATGCAATACACTTGTTTTTGGAATTGAGACACAGCATCACAAGTTTAGAATCTTCCAGACCCAGACATTTTTACATTTGATATATCTCCTGGTTTAACAAGATCAACACCGGCAAGAGTTTCGACCTGAGTCTGGTGGAGGCGGGGACGGGGATATCAAAAGGAAAAATCTCCCCTCTCCATCAAATTCAAATTCAAATTGTGTTCACTGGCTGGCTGTGGGTGGTGGTTGGCGGTGGCCTCTTATCATGTGGCTCGATAGAACGGTGGCCTCTTATCATGTGGCTCGATAGTTCACGACGCTTAGTGCATCGCGAGACTCTACCCTGGGCTAACGTTCTCAATCCCGAGGGGAGTCACGGTAAGAAAATTCTCGCTAGGGTCTTAGGGGCACAAATTGGATAGCGTTTCACTCGCCCAGACCGAAGCTATTTCTAACTACGAGCCAACTCGGGTTTCTTCTCGCAGTGAACCTCACATCAACATCACTGCCACCCAGCTGGGAGCCGCCGCTTCGTCTAGCCGTCGGCAACTGGCCCACGGCCAATCTGCTAGACGCGCGCTGTCTTCCCGGCCCCACTGGGGCAGTTACGTGCCCCTGCTACTTACGCGGACGCGATCTGGCGCCGCTGCCGCAACGTCCGGATGCGTTCGACGTCGGCCGACGGGTTCGCGATGAGCTCCGCCCGTGCCTCTACCGCCGCCTCGACCGCCTCCTCTGCCGTAGCGTAGAGCTCCGGATGGATCGTGCGGGAGAGCGGGTAGGGCTCCTCCTCCCCCGGGACCTTAACCCTCGCACGCGCAACGAGCTTGCCCCGGGGCGCGTCGTACGTGACCCCGACCGGCAGGGCCTTGCTTGCCCCCTGGAACTCCAGCGCCTGCTTGACCCTTGGCGGATCCTCGGTGTGCTTTTTGCGCTCCAGCGGCTTCTGCGCGGAGGGCTGCACGGCCTCTGGCTGGGGGAAGCAGGCGCGGAACCTCGCCTCTGTCTCCCGCTGCTGGATCTTGCGCATGTGCACAAACGCAAGGCGCAGCGACCCGAGCCTCTTCGGCGGCAACCGTGGCTCCGGCCGGCATTCGTCGCAACTGCACTCAATGCCGGTAACCCGCCAGTCGTAGTCGCGCGGAGACAGGTCGCCCTGGAGGTACAGGTCGGCAGCAGCCAGTGTAGGCGAGACCACAAAACACGGAAAGTCTAACACCTCCCGAACTATCGAAGCGTACTGCTGCTGCACATCGTCGCAGGGGGGCGCCGGCCTGTCGATGATGTCAGCGATGCGCTGCGTCCCTACAAAGTCCAGGAGCCGTGACAGGGTGGTCGGGTTGCCGTCTTTGTCCTTCTCGCCGACACTCGCCAGCGCGGCGTCTTTGACCTCTTTGCAAACATCAATGTCGCCATCCTCGATCTGCGTCGCCGGCCACCGACCTGCGCCGGAGCGCACACTGGGCATGGCGGCAATGCAGCTCGTGGGCTAGAACGTCGGCTGTACCCGGGTCGGGCGAGAGGTCTTGCTGCTGCAGAGGGCGGCAGTCGTAATGGGACTCCAGCCCCACCGAACGCGCGGGTGACGGTGCCAGGGTGCTGCGGAAGTCGCACGCCGGGGCCCCCTTGCAGCCAGCGGTATGGCGTGAGAAGGTCGGCCTCGACATCTGCCAGAGCGGATGTGAGCTGCCGCCCACCATTCGTCCAGGGAATCCCCGCGGACGATTGCGTGTCGTACCACGTCCGGAACGAGCGCAGGTCCGCGCGCGGGGACTGACCGATGTTTCTGATGCTGGATTTGCGTACACAAACCAGATTTGTCTTGCTGGAGAGGCCTGCAGACCCAAATCAAGCCTGAGTAGAGAGGCTTTGGCCTAGGCGCTTAGCATGAAAAGCGTCTGTGCTGTAGTCGCAACAGCATGACAAACCGCCTGCAAAGTGCGGCGGTTGTCTGTGGAGTTGCCTTCTTGCAAGACAGACGCGATTTGTGGTCGCAAATCAGCAAGATAAATTTTCGAAAACGTGCCCTGTCAATATGGGGAGGGGGGATCTTTCCTCGCGATAGGGCAACGTAACGGATTTGGGCCGGGTGTACGCGGGCTTGTGCAGTAAAAAGCAGGAATATATGAACAGCGTTTCAAAATAAGAATCGATGATCTTCCAAATGGATCTTCCAAATGGAGTGGACCTAACGTACGGAAGATTATCGAGACCTGAAACATCTGATGACGAGACGGGCATCTTCAAATTGAAATGCGCGAGGACCTGGCTTCCGACCACGAACTCCTAAATTCTAAAGTTGGATTTTTGTGCGTGTGCCACTAGTGGAAGTATTTGGAGGACCTGTCTGGGGTCAATTATCGTATAAAAAAAACAAAGAAAGCGCGGCTTCTACATGCGCGTAGTTGCGTAGCAATGCGACCGTCGCACATCGATCATTCATCCTGAAGATCGGATGGCCCTGTGCTTGTGTTTTGAGAATTTGAAAAATACAAGAAATTAAAATTTGTACGCACTGCCGTGACTCAGCAAAGAACCACCTGACGAGCCACGGTAATTCTTGAAATTGCCGTGAAGTTGGGACGTCTTTACAAATGTAAGTCCTGTACGCGCTTGATAACTCCCTGTGTAGTAGAGAACTACTTGACCTAGACAGGGAAATTATAACTTCGAACTGCATAGGATTTATATTCATTTTCGCAGCTCTGACGCGTGGCTCCATTTTTTAATGAAAACTGTAGGGAAATAACAACAAGGGTATGAAAGCACAAGCGGATCCTTGTGAGTGAACTACACTCGCAAGGAGGAGAATTGAAGACAGCAGGGAGGACGGTGCCGATGAAAGTCGGGTTTTGCACGGACCGGCTTTTTACTTACTGTTACAACGTAGGCCAAAAAAATCCAAGCAATTATTTCTACAGCTAAGAGTTTGAAGAAGGTTGTGAGCATTGTTTTTCACTTCCTGAAATAGTACGTGGGCACAGACCTCAGTGTTCGTTGTTCTACTTTTTCTTTCCCGAGATGAGAGGTCTGTTGACGAGTTTTGCGGCAACGAAAAAACGAGTGAAGCAACAGAGTTTTTATAATAACCACACAGGCAACATTGGCATTGAGTTGATGCCCTCTGAGCGCAGGAGGCTGATGTGTTTGGCACTTGATACTTCTATAATTCCGAGGATACGAGGACAGGGGCGAGGTGGACAGGAAATTTTTTCTTTTTTTCATCACTTTGTCTACTGCCCTCCATTCGATTTCTTCGGACGAGAGGCGTAGCTTTTCTAATCCATTGCAAAGCCAGAAGGTCGTGATATAGCGCTATGAGCTCAAACTGCTGTTCTCCTAGCTGCGAGTTCACCGTCTCGTCCCCTGCGTCTTCATGCCGTCCTCTCCACAGAACAGTCGGGGATGCGGTCCAGCAACCTCAAGCACAATCGCTGCAGGTTCAAAAACTACGTCGGCCCTCCTGCGAGAAGCCGCTGGTGAAGGTGGCCACAAAGCCCGAGCGACCCACCACGATTCATTTCCTACTTCGACTTCCAGTAGGTCAAGGTCGTCTGCCGAGACCTCATCAACCGCAGCGTCCAGTGCGCGATCCGCGGGATTAGGAGTGGAACTACACGGAGGCTCAGCTTCTTCGTCCTCCTCTAAGAATACGAATAAAATCCAGGACCACGACCTAGCTGGAGGCGCAACAGAAACAACCCCTGTACACACAGTACCACAACCGCAACAACAAGATGAGCCTGCATCCCCAGCCAGGATAAAACGAGGGTTTCACATCACCCGAATGCGAATGATATGCATTGCAAATATTATGCCTGGGAGGTCTGGAAAACGAAAATATTAATTGCTACTCGTGACGCTGCCTGGAAAATAAGTCCAACTGCATCAAAAAGGGCTCAAAATATCTGCGATGCTACGCATGCATCACATGCATCATGGGTGATGCAAAACGCGCATGACAGACTTGCGCACTCTTCCGGACCACCCAGATCGATATTTGCAATGCATAGATGAAGGACGCAACCACCGGGGAACTGCTGTGGCGCAGCGAAAACTGGGACACGAGCGTATTACAATGAAAAATGCCCCCGCCCCCGAACTTGAAAGCATCTGTATTGCAAACCTTTCCAAATGAAACATTCGCCCTCTTGCATGTATCAGCATCACAGATTTCCGATCGTGAATAGCAAAAATTTGTATTGCAAAAGATCCCAGCAAGAGCGGTGCTTGTCATGTAAGCGATGCGAAACACGAATAGAATCTGCATCAGAAAGATTCATATGCCTTTCATGCATGACAAAAAGTTTTCATTTGGAAACTTCGCATCACAAATTTTTGCAACTTTGGGGTGGGGGGCATTTTTCACTGTAATAGACCGCAGAAGAAACGGAAATCCACATCCCAGCGCGAGTTCTGCAGTGCAAGGCGGTTGCGCGGGAGATCGAATTTCAATCGAAGGAACAGATCGAGAAGTTCCGGTTGGAGCAAGTGGTGTTTTTCCGGAACGCGATTCTCGAGACTTGGGATTTCGAATTCGGATTTGTCATTCCAGGAAGTACTTATTTACGTATGTATTTTTCATCATCATCTAGCAGTCGTGCCTATCTTCTCATAATTCTTTGTCATGCTAGAAGTGCGCAATCGAAAAATGGAGTTGGCGACTTCTCGGCAGTTTGTGATGCAGTCGATGCAAATAGGAGACTACTTTGTGATGCAAAAACGAGCAATAAAAACTTCTGGCTCTAATACGTCACAGGTTCTAACTCTTGGGAGCAGACCATCGTGGCGGCAGAAGAAGACCTATGAATTGTAAAAGCATTGTACTAGTATAAATTGCATTACAAATTAGCCCAGCACTACAAATTGAATTTGTAATGCTGATTTACCTTGAAAAGGATATTTGTAATGCATAAACGCAATTAATACGAGTACGATACTTTTGCACAGCAGAAGACCAGATGATTCCTGCGGAGCTGCTTTCCGGCAACGTTTTTCTGAAAACGACGTTTTTTACTGGGGAAACCGCGATCGCAAAACAAAGGATACGAATCTTCTACGATAAGTAAAGTCCGCTCTAGTAGGTAGGACCTCGCTGTAGTACTACGTAGAAGCCCTCGTCTCCGTTGATGAATTGTTCTGAGTCCTCTACAATGGTGGTGTCTGTGTCTGTTCGACGGAAGCCGAAAGAAATCTTTATTCGGACCACCTGAGCAAGCTATTTTCGACATGCTGATTTCTTTGGTGATGGTATCGAAGTGTTGTCTCGAAGGACAAGTAGGTTTAAGTATTGAAGCAGATGGATTTTGCACACCATTTCGGCTTTGTGTCGCGTGGTTCGCGAAGTAGAAACTCGTCGAAAAATAATGAATCCGCGCTTGCGTGTTCTTTGCTTCCTTGCTTAGCTTCCCCCCACCAGAGTTGTTCTACCCTTCGATCGTTCTTCGTTCTCGTAATGTCGTCTTGGAGGTCGTCGGGCCCTCCCGTCCGTGAGTTGTTTACCTTTTGATGTCGAGAGAAAGTAGAAGGATATTGGAGAGGATGTTGTTTATTTTATTCGGCAGAGTTCGGCCACGTGTTGTGCGGAAGCATACTTGAGAACTACATGCTTGCTATATTTTTCCGATGTGCCTGTGCGTGTGGCACTTCCTCCTCGTTAGCGCTTGTAACTCGAACAGAATCATGTGTTGAAGGTTCATTCTGTAGCAACGATTTGTGCAGCTTCCTAGAAGCCATCTCAAAACAAGTGGCCGCGCAGCCACGACGCTATGCCCTCCGCCTCTGCCTACAAAGATCTTTTCGAGGGTGGTCTCTCTGGTTACATCGTTCTCGGGACCCAGCCCGAAGAAGCCGATCCAGGGTACGTCCAAGCGTACCAGGAGCTCCCAACCGCCCAGTCCGTTTCCGGGAAACGCGCAACCTGCACCACCCCGACAGACAACCGGATAGAGGACGAAATCACCGAGGGACCAGGATATAACCCGCTCAGGTGTTACAATCTCAAATCGGTTACCATAGAATATGGAAATCTGTGATGCAAGATTGCATGATCTAGTTCTAGCAAAGTCTCATAGGATTGCGCATGACAAGTTCCGGAGCCCTAAACCCTACGACAATCTGGCGAAATTTGTATTGCAGAAGGTGGAACGCTGTGCGAGTCTGTCATGCTCATCATGCAACACAAATTCCAGATTCTATGGTAAACGATTTGAGATTGCAACGTTTGAGCAACTCATACAGGAAATGACGACTACTTGATCAAACGGAAGAATTTCGTCTGGTCGCCGAAGCAGTGCGCGCACTTGTGCGACCAAATTGGCGACGAGTGCAGTCACTGGAGTTTGTCGCTCGGGCCGGTGTGGAACTCGGAACAGATCCCGGGGGGCTTGTCCGGGGGGAAGATCGCGAAACCACTACCCTTCACGCCAAAAGCCGGGGCGCCGGGACACTGTTTTCTGTGCGGGATCGGGAAGAACTCGCCCGTGCAACAGTTCTACAAAGACAGCATGTTGGTCGATGCGCCGGGTATGTATAGCTATGTGGGAGTGAAGAGGAAATTCACGACGGCGGAGCCGCGGAATAAAGAGCTTTTCAGCCAAAAACCCGATGGCCCACTGTTTGAAAGAAATTGGAGTATGGATTGTAAAAATGTCTGGGTCTGGAAAATTGCAGCTTGTCATGCTGTGTTTGGATCCCAAAAAAATCTGTATTGCGTGACCAGCAACAGGGGTCCAGTTTGTGTTACGCGGAGAGGGCATTTGTCATGCGGAATAAGCATCAGGAAGCCCTCTAAAAATCTGTGATGCTAGATCGTGCATTACATGAATCATGGATCATACAAAATATGCATCACAAGTCCCGGAATCTTCCAGACCCAGACATTTTTACATTTGATATGGAGCTACTTGCCACCGAAATGGTTGAGGTATTTTTGAAGAGCATAGTAGTTTTTAGCCCTCAACGAGGGAGCAAGAAAAGAAGCAACGTCGCGTAGAAAATCGAGAAAAACACAATCAGAAAGCAATGAGTTGTTCTCCACCAGTGGCTGTTCATTCGAAGAAAACAGTCGATAGTGCGTGGTGCAGGGGCTTCTGCTACTTGAGCTAAACTGCTTACACATAAATTGCTGTCGTGCGAGCAACATCGGGAGCTGGCGGGGAGTGAGGCTGGGAAAGAGGTCGTGGACTAGCAGTGTAGAGCGGTTTTTCGCGAGGGAAGAAAAGAAGATGGTATTGATCGACAGTCGTGAGTAGAACATCGTCGCTCTATTTCTCGTCACTTCAACAGACAAAAAGACCGCTTGCTCGTTGATACATATGCTTCGTCTCGCTGAAAAAGAAGAAGATCAAGATTACGAAAGTCGCACGAAGATCAGCAGAGGAACTACCGCAAATACTTACGACGAAGACAGAGACCACAATTCATCTGACGTCGCACAGCTACCGAGTCAATCGAAGAACCATGCCACTTCGCCTGCCGCTGCTCTCCGTGAAGATCTTGCTGGTGCAGTTCGCAGCACAGCAGCTGGACGGCAGCTATTTCATGCTCCACGTGGCCGCCAGGAGCAGGATGTTGCGGCGGGAAGCAAAGCTGGTACCGGATTCTGTTATTGAACCTGAACAAAACAAAGAGAAAAACGGTGGCGACGAAACTGGTACGAATAATAATGAACCAAACTACGTGCCAACAGATGACTCCTCGCCGGGAAAGAGGTTTTCGTCCACAACATCATCCTCCTCGTCTTCTTCCTTCCTCTCGACCGCCGTTGCAGCATCTTCGTATCTGCCAATCCCGAGCACCGTGAAGATTCTGATTCCGTCCTTTCTCCAGCTGCTTTCATCAACTTCATCCTTTGCAACAACGTCTGTTGCGGGCACGTCTACACCGGCGGAAAGTACTACTCCTACCAGCTCCACTGGTGACGCCTCGTCGTCTTCCACCTCCACCAGCAGCCTCCAGCTCGCCAAGACGGGTAGTACAACAACTCAGACCCCCGACAGTGGGGCGAGTGACGTGGAGAAATCTACCGCGGCCTACATCAACGCCGTTGGGACGCTGGAAGAGCACTACGAGGGCGAAGCACGGGAAGCCGCGAACGCGCATCGGATGCAGAAGGCGCTCACGGGAGATTTGCTCGAGAACGCCAGTGCAGTGAAGAAAGCGGACGCCGAGTACCACCGGGATTTGCACAAGGCCGCGGACCAGGCGAGACAGGTAAGTATAGGCGTTTTTGCATAAAGCTGCTTTCTAGGACCTGCACCTGTCGCATCGCAAGTCGAAACATATTATTGCTGAACGAAAAAATAAAAAAACTACCAAAACACCATTATGACCAGCTGACGCAAGCCCTGTCCAACGACCAAGCAGCATTTGCGGAGGCTACGAAAGCCTACTTGAGCGAGAACGACGCGGACGCTTTTTCGGACGAGGACTTTCTCGCGAGCACCGAGGGCTGGGACGAGGAGGAAAACAAAAACTCCCCGAGCACCGGCGGCGCGACAACTACTACCCCACCAGCGCCAGCGCAAGCACCAACGTCCTCGGCGTGAATAATGAATGTACCTATCGGCAGCTGCTCGGCAGTAGATTTGGCACGAAGATTATGATTGAACTGCCTGATTCTACTAAAATGTAACGACCAACTGTTCTTGTACCAAATAAACTGTAAGATTGATACTGCAACTACCGATAAACTGTTTGCTCCCAAAAATGTACCTTGACAAGCTGAACTTATCTCTGATTCCGTTTTCAATTTCATTCGAAAGGATGATTTCTAATCATCCTTCCGCTTTGAATTTCATTCGAAATCGCTAGTACGACGAAGGAGGAGAGGATTCTTGGAAAAGATTTTTCACGATTCCGTATAATTGTAGCATGTTCTCCTCCATTCTCGGCAAGGTGTTGAAAAAGAGCAATCATTCGTGCCAGCAGAGAGCGACTCGTCGGAGTTCGAGGTGACGTCCGGTTGTGGAGAAGATAAGCACTCACCTTGAGTTGGTGTAGTTGTGGTGGAGAGCAGTCGTCTACTTCTAATGGCTTCGCTCGTGTCTGCTCGTGCTTTCGTGTTTCTTTGCCGAAGCGAAACGAATGGGTTTGTACTTTTTTGAAACCACAAAGCAAAGTCGTAGAAATAAAACTTTGCAATCGGAAGTAGGGTCTTTCTTGCAACCAAGCTAGCACTTGCACTACCAAGAGAAAAAAACGAAAAATGGGCCTTCTTTCCGCTATTTTCGGTGCGGATGGCGGACAGCACCTGGTTGACGGTGTGTCGTCCTTGTTTGCCGCCAGTGGCACCACCGGCATGAAGCCGAAGGGCTCGTCGTCGTTCCTGGCACAGCAGGCGGAGGGGAAAATCTCTTCGGATCAGGTACAAGAACCACAAGTGTTGTGATCTTGCATAAACAAAAGATGAAGTTTGCATGGTCTTTCTGAATGAAAAAAGTCGACACAACATCATGAACGAAATAAACGCAGGTTGACTCCTCGATTTCCGGACCGGCGGGCAACTTCGGAACCGGGATGAACAAGGTGAAGCTGCACCAGCCCAGTGCTGCGGTGAAAACTTCTTTCTGAGGCGGAAACAGTAACTAAGTTCAAAATCAGCGGATAGAACAGGGCGTAAAACCCCTTCTTCTCCGTTTGATTTACTGGTCTTCGCGAGTGGATTGATGCGGTTGAAAAAAGAAAAACTCGTGCAAGATGCTGTTGCGTCCCTGCAGATGAGATGTGTATTCGTCATCGCCTGCAGTTGTCAATAAAGTTTCCAGAATTTTTTCAACGCTGCAACTGTGCAGCAGTAGTCCCCACCACGATCCGTCAGTAGCTGCTGTACCCGAAACCGAAACGACACCACATTGGAGGTAATAATTCAAATGCTCGATGATCTTTTTGTGTGACTTCGCATCGACTTCTACTCGTCCCTCGCACGGTACTAGCAGGGGTTGATATTTTCTGCAGGCTGCAACAAATGCCTGCGATGCGAATGATTTAATAGACTTGCTGTTGCTTTGATTATTTCCTACGATAGTGGGTGTTATTGAGTCGAGAAGTTCTTCACCAGGTGTGCAACTCTATTCAATGTGTAAAAATCAGCGCAAGCTCCGTCAACTATGCGCTGCTTGCAAAATGAACAGGAAAATGATTTATGATTTATGATTTCCAAGAACCTTCGGCTTCTGCTTCTCTCCTTGAGCTTCTGTTTGTTGTACGGTTTTGTAAAGCGAAATTAAAATACAGTGGCGTTTCTTGTTGAGCTTTCCTACTTTGTACGGACACTCGTCACTGCAACTCGTAATATGTGACATTGGGAAAGAGCACTCAGCACTAGAAACCAAACCACTACACCCCAGAAACGATGAAAAAATCCGAGAAGAATGTGACAAGAATCACTGACCGGTCGTAGGGAGAAGCGAAAAAAAAATCTTCGCGAAAGGTTGCGAAAAAAGTGCAAGCGCACTCGTGACGTTGGACTACCTTCGTCTCTGCTATACACGACATGGGTCGTGTGGTGTTTGGACTACAACGCGCGTAGTTGCAGCATCGTGTCCACGTAGTAGATGTCTAGAAATGTCTGACCACGTGTTGCCTTGGATCACGAACATTGATGTTGTCGTGTGTTATATCAATAAATCGGGTCGTCGTCGTGTGAAAGCAACTGCTCAAAGAAACACGTCTCTCGCCTGAAAAGGCAAAACTCGGTCACCACGGTTCTGGTCTTTGTCGTCGTGAATGAATCGTTTTCGCCATGTTGCTGCAGTTGGAACCTGGTTCACCTAGTACAAGTCGTGAAGTACTTGCCTGCCAGCACAGTCGTCAGCAAGAACTTTGTCGTCAGTCTAAAAATTGGGTGCCATAGCACATTGTAGTTGATCGGCCTCTCTGTCTCTGCTTGAGCAGCCATCTTTCATCATATCCGATGCACAGCTTCTTGTCTTCTACTACTCTTTCGTGACAACCAACCTAGAGCCGTTGTACAAGCTGGATATTTTTTTTGTTATCAGACGGGCTATTTGGACTTGAGATGATGTAGCTTTTTTTGAAGTTGGACTTCTCCGATGATTTAGCATTGTCCTCCTGTTTCACATCTTCACGACACGTGAAGAACACCTAGAACTACATCAAAATGCAGCCCCACCGCTATAGCATCCATGACAACAACCTGCAATCCCAGCCGGGCACCCGCACCAGCTCCCCACCACCTCGGGTCGCTGCACCGCCGTCCCCGTCTACGGTTTTGAATCAAGTGACAAATGGCACCTACTTCCACGCGCCGCACCTATCGGGACTTAGCGGGGGATACCAAATGCAAAAATGTCTGGGTCTGGAAGGATGCGAGATTTGTAATGGTTGTGTGGCATGACAAGAAAGTTTGTGATGCGTGTCCAAGAAGAGACCCTTTTGCCTGATATGCAAAAACGCAGTTTCTCATGCGAAAAACGCAACACAAAGAAGCGCAGACATTTCTCATGCTTGGCTGTGCATTACAGAGCATTCACTATTCCCAACACAGCATTACAAGTTTCCAGACCCAGACACTTTTGCACTTGATAGGGGGAAGTCGCAGCCAACCAGCCCGGCGGGTTCGTTCTCCAGTTTGTCGCCGAAACGGCGAGGAGCTGTTGCTGGGAACAGCCTCCAAAATGCAGCAGCAGCCCCTGCCTCCAGTGGCGGAACTACTGTTGCACCGAAGCACCAGCAACCAATCGAGCATGTGATGGCGAATATACGGAAGTTATCGGAAGAGGACTGCAAGAAGTTTTTCCATAATCCGGGCGTTAGTAACGTTTCCCGTGTGACGATGAAGGGAGAAAATCTTGCACCCCACCTACCAGCAGATCCGTTGGAGAAAACACCTCCCTTCGCCAACAAGCCGCACGCAAGCATCCGCTTCAACCAGGAGCCGTTTTGTTTACCGGAGGAACTGAACAGCGTGAAAAAGTTAATTGAAGAAGAGAATAATTACTACCACGAACCGACAGTAGAAGAGAGGTTGGAGGAAGAACTGTTGAAACAACAAGTGCCTGAAAATCAGCAATTTGCGGAATCCGCGAACATCCGGGAAACGATTTCCCCCTCCATCTCCCCGAAAAACGGTAGACGGAAACAAAAATTGTACAGTCGCGACTTGACGCTCGACGCTAATGCCGCCGCGAAAGCGGCGCCGATCGGGCTTTTGGACGAGAACAGTGATGAGAAAAACCACCCTTTTCTGATGAATTACGAAAAAGTGTCGGCTTTTAAGAACTGGAATTTGAAATTCCACAAAACCGGGATCGACACGGTGGTTGCAGGTGGCGCAGGAGCGAGTCCTTTGGACAATAAATCACCTGCTTCGTCCCGGGCCGGTCTTATGCAGAGGCCAGCCACTTCCGGCAGTTCTTCTTCTTTCCCGGGTGGACCAGCGTCGTCCCACCCGTCTAGCCCCGCGAAATCCCCCCTGGACCTTGATTTGTTCCAGGAACAGGCAAAGCGGGCGGACAAGTTTTTGCAGAACATGAAGAGGAAACAGTTCATGGACAGTGGTGCTGCGGCTCTACCGACTGACCAACAGATGATCTCAGCGACAGCAAAGGAGTGGGTTCCTAGGGATGAGGAGACCGGAATTGCGACCAACCCGGCGTTTATTTCCGCCGATGAGGTTCTGTTCGTTTCGCCGATCACCCGGCAATACAAAACGAACAAAGGCGCGTCGACGAACAAAGGTGATTCAAATTCCCCAATCATGGACCGGCTGCACTTCTTGCAGAAATCGCCACCGAACAAGCACAAGATCGGGTACAAATATTTCGCGTCAGGCGGGTTTCCGAAGTCGAAAGAGCAGTTGGAATCGGATTTGTTATCCAAAGCGGAGGAGGAGGGGCTAAGCCCAAAAGCGGTGAAAAACCGGGAATTCACGGACCAGCAGTTGGAGCGAAACGCATTCCAAGCCCGGATGAAAGATGAATTGAATCCGGCGTTGGATAGCGAAAAATTCAAGCGGGACACGGAGATGAGTCGGCAAGCAGCCAGAGCTTACGTGAATTTACGGATTCAGCGGTATTTGAAAGGCCCGAATGCCGCGGTGAGTAGCAATTTGAAAAATAACGTAGTTCCAGGAAGGGCTTCCAGTCCAGAGGAGGCAGCTGCAAGAGAGAAGTCGTTGCTCGTGAATGCGGATGAGATTGACAAGTGGTTTCCGGAGCAGCTGGCACGTTGTGTGAAAGAAAACCGACCGTTGTTCCAACCGATCCACTCCGCGCCTGTTCCACCCAAGGCGATCAAGAGCCCATCGAGCAGTACTGCGAAAACGAAGAACCCCGCGGCCTTGTTGACAATTGGGGCAGGAAAGAAGAAAGCAGGTGCTAATGCGACGAGTCCCGGAGGTGCAAGTGTAAGTGCCGGTGGAGCTGCTCAGGCGGGTTCTGCTGCTGCGAATCCCGACGGAACAGGTGCAGACAAGGAAGCTGCCGCTCCGACGATGCAGGCGGAGCCGCTAGTTTCTGACGGGTGGTCTTTGGATTCCGAAGACCCACTATTAGAAGAGAAAACGGCACAACACGTGCAACGAGTTTTGCTGAAATTCGTCGAATTGGTAGAAATATCCCGTGCAAAAGTATCGTCTACTGATTGCATTTGTGCATTACAAATCTCTTTCCCATGGTAAATCAGCATTGCAAACTTGATTTGTAATGCTGGGCTAATTTGTATTATGCAGTTCATACTAGAACTAGTACGAATACGATGCTTTTGCAGTGCATAAGAAAATGACGAAGAAGAATACGAGCGGCGGGAGGAAGAAAGGAAAAGAATCGAGAAGGAAAAGCAAGCGGCTTTAAACCCCTTCGGCGACATCGGCAGGCCAAGCACGGTCTCCTCCACCTCAACTACCTCTGCTTCTGGGTTCGGCTCGCGCCCGGGCAGTCGGGGGGCGGTGGGTTCTGGGAAGAATGATAAGAAGAAAAAGCAACTCCTCCCGTGGCAGAAAAAGGAGAAAGACGAGCCGGAGGAGAGGCCGGGAGACGAGAAAACTGTCACCCGTGCGGTGTTCTGTCGGTTCTTACTGTCAACCCGGATCGTCTTGGATGTCGATGACTGGCCGAACTTCCCTTCAAAACGGTCGGTCAAAGTCCTACCGAAGGGGTACGTTTTGGATGTGGACCGAGAGCTGGAAAAACGCGCATTGGTGGTCGAAGCATCAAAACTCCAGTCCCCCGCGGGAAATCGGAAATCTCCGCGGTCGCAATCCCCGCAACAACTGGAGAAGAAGCGGATAGAGCAGCAAATGTTGAACTCGATCATGTACTTGCAAAGCACCGAGCTAGTCCCCGGCTTTCTGCAGAAAGACCCAATCCACTCAAGTAGCGGCGGAGGTCCTGGGCAGAACAATAACCCAAATCAACAGCAACTCTACCGAGTGAACTTACCGCCGGCGGATAAGATCCACCACGACAAACTTGGGCAAGACCGGTTTTTTGAAACTTCTATTCCGGAGCTGATCTGCCAAAAGGGGTTGAAGTATTTGGACTTGGTCCTGCGGTTCGACTATGCAATGCAAAAGTTATCGTACTAGTATGAACCAGCCATGCTCCGGCTGCCGCCGGAGCGCAAGGCTGTTGGGCCGGGGCAAGACTGTTTGCCGATAGGACCACAACCCCGCGGGCCTATGCACAACGAAACACATTGCGCCGCGCCAACCCGCAGGACCACTTGCGCGCTTCCCGCGCCTGTGGGCGCTCTGCGCAGGGAGCAGCTGCAAAGACCACCGGGGGCGAACAGAAGCCGCCCGGCGGGAGAGGGTAGCGCGAGAGGGTGGCGCGAGAGGGTGGCGCGGAAAGGCGCCGAACAAAACAGCTCCGCGAATGGCCTGCAGTGCCAAATATGGGTAGCGCCATGCGGATTCGCGCCCGCTTCTTTGTGTTTTACCCTCTCGCAGACCTCTCGCAGACCCTCTTTTTGACCTCTTTTGGGGGTCCCCGCTAATAATCCGGCTATACTCGCGGGTAGAGGTCGACAGAGGTGGCCGAGAGGTGGCCAAGAGGGTCCGCGAGAGGTCGCCCCTTATTCGCGCCACCTCTCGCCACCTCTGTCGAACTCTCGCGCCCCCTCTTTTTGACCT
This sequence comes from Amoebophrya sp. A120, assembly GCA_905178155.1. NCBI lineage: Eukaryota > Dinophyceae > Syndiniales > Amoebophryaceae > Amoebophrya > Amoebophrya sp. A120. The sequence continues at coordinate 8,465,397 of CAJINV010000005.1, forward strand.
CTCTGCACCCTCTGAGGCACTTAGGCGCCGCCTTAAGGTGGGTCCTTCGGCGGGCTATACTCGCGCACCCTCTCGCCGACCCTCTCGAAAGGGGTCCCGCGCCACCTCTCCACCTCTGTCGACCTCTTTTTTACCTCTTTTGACCTCTTTTTGACCTCTCGGCCACCTCTTGTTTACCCTCTGTCTACCTCTTTTTTCGCATGAATATAATATACAGTAATTGCATGACAAATTTTTCCTAGAAGAGAAATGAAACTTGTCATGCAGTTTCAGGTAAGAAAGCAGATCTGTAATGCTAGACTCGCATTAATACGAGTACGATACTTTTGCAATGCATATCGACGAAAAGTGCAAAGAGCTTGCGACCACCGCGAAGCTACCAAACGCATCAAACGCGGATACCATGACGGTGAGGCAGTGTACCGATTGGTTTGAGCGGATTCTGCTTGCCTGGGTCGTGACGAACAGGCTGAGGAATGAGGAAATCGCTTTTAAAGCGGAACTGATCGAGCAAGCACAAGCGGAGAAAGCTGGTTCGCCCGGGTCGCAGAATCCGAACGGTCCGGGTTTGAATAGACCTTCCAATACCCCGGCTGGACAGAACCCGAACGAGGCGGATGTGAAGCGGATTGTGAAGTACAAAACGGAATTGAGGCAGTTTTTGGACATCATGCTCCCCGCCGCGGAGTTGGTCGCAGAACAGAGGCGGGAGCGGTTAGTCTGCTTGCAGAAGAAGATCCTCCATTGTTTCAAGCAGGAGCGACCGCGTATCATGCCGAAAGGGGTGTTGAAAGAGGAATTAGAGCCGGAGATGGATACTTTGTCCCATTTGAACGCACAAACAAGCTTTTTCGCCCTACCGAAGTCAATGAAGGGGACGATGTCAAATGGGGAGTTCCAGCGGCATCTGCGGAATATGCATTGCACGTATGTCTGGGTCTGGACAGCTTGAACCTGTATTGCGCGTTTCGCATGCCATTAAAATCTGTATTGCATAAGCAGCAAAAGCGCCACACTGTCGTCATGCAAAGTCGCAACTTGTAATGCGTGCTGCGTATGAGCAAGCGAGAGCGAGGAGTGAAAAATTTGTCATGCTTCACTGCAATTAATATTAAAGTAGGCGCGCTCAATCATGACCATCCAGCATTACAAGTTTCCAGACCCAGACATGTTTGCAATGCATACGGAAGTTGTGCGAGGAGAGGAAATTTTCCGACAAGGACACCCAGGCGATTCTGGCGAAAACGGTTATGGATTGCAAAAATGTCTGGGTCTGGAAGATTGCAAGGTTTGTCATGCACATTTTGCATGACCCGCGATGTCTGCGATGTATGCCCCAGCATCACAAATTTTTTGCGGGTATCTTGATGCCTATCCCTCATGACAAATGCCCTCTCCGCGGAGCAAAAACTGGACGCCTCTTGCTGCTCATGCAATACAGATTTTTTTAGATTCCAAAAATAGCATCACGAGTTGCATTCTCGCAGACCCAGACATTTTTGCAATCCATAACAGTTGCGGTGTTACAATCAGAAAGGTTCAGCAACGAGTTATTGGAGCCGGAGGCGTTGGTTTTGTCGAAGTTCCTGCACGAGAAGTACTTTTTACCTTTGTTCGTATCAAATGCAAATATGTCTGGGTCCTCTGGAAGGTCGCAACTTGGGATGCTATCTTTGGACTCTGAAAAGATCTGTATTGCATGACCAGCAAGATGAGGAGTAGGCTGTGTGCTACGTGGAGAGGGCAATTGTCATGCAGTGCAGGCATCAGGAAGCCCTCAAAAAGTCTGTGATGCTAGGGCGTACGTCACAGACATCATGGGTCATGCAAAACGTGCATGACAAACAGGCGCACTCTTCCAGACCCACACGCATTTGCAATGCATAGTTCGCCTACTTTTACGATTTCGGAAAGGAACTAAACCCGAATTACGTCGATCCGATGCTACAACTGCTACCGGGGGAGAATTCGGAAATGTTTCCGGAAGCAGGAGGACCGGGTGGGGTTGCTGCACTTGGCAGTCTCGATTCTCCAATGCCAAGCACGATGTTCGCGAGCAGATCGACGGTTTTCTCCTCCAGTTCAGCGGTTTCTAATAACAAACAGAAGTTGTTGAAGCAGAAGCAAGCGAACTCGAACCCTTTCATCGAGCGCGACCCAGACGACGAGATTATCCCACCAAGCCCCCGCGGTGGAGGAACGAAAGTTGGGGGGAAGAAGACGAAGTCGAAAGAAGCGGGTACTAGTGGTGCTGCGGCGGTTGAACAACAGCAGCAGCAATCCCCTGCGAATCACAACCAGTCGATTGATTCGTTGCACTCCACCAGTCAAAAATCGTCCTCCTCTTCTAACGGGACCACCAACACCGCCCAGCTCGCGAAACTCGTTGCCACCGGGCCGCAGCCGCAGTATTCCAGATATCACAGTGCACAACTCCCCCGCCCCCTCATTTGTATGGTATGAACAGCAACACAAGCAACAGCACAAAAGGGGCTTTCGCATGACAAATCAGCATGCAAATTGTAGTACTATTTGAGGTTCCAAAATTTATCATGCTGACAGTGCTTACGAGTAAGGTGTGAGTTTCGTACTATGCATTACAAATGAGGGGGAGGGGGAGCTGTGCAGTTTCATACCAGAACGACCGAGCACATGAGCGAGAAGGCGTTTTTGCATTTACTGGACGAATATCAAATGCAAAAATGTCTGGGTCTGGAAGATTTTGCGAGTTGTCATGCTTGTCTGGCATGACCAAAAAGTTTGTGATGCGTGTCCAAGAAGAGACCCTTTCGCCTGTCATGCAAAAACGCAATTTGTCATGCGAAAAGCGCAACACAAAGAAGCGCAGATATTTCTCATGCTCGCCTGTGCATTACAAACCGTTCACTTTTCCCAACGCAGCATTACAAGTTTCCAGACCCAGACATTTTTGCATTTCATAATGAATTGAATCTGATCCCGACGATCTGTGGGAAGGAAGATGCCCGGTTGTTGTACCACTGTGCGGAAGCGCAGCTGGTCTCGGAGAAGGATTTTTTCAGGTCCTGCGCGATCGAGGATTTCCGGGACCACTTAGACCGGCCGTGTAACGCAAGTCTTTACATGACGTGCTACGATCCGAAGTTGTTGCGGTACAAGAAACCCATGAATAGTTCCAGCTCTTCTGGGGGCGGTGGTAATGCCGCGGGAAACAAAGGTGCACGTGGAGGTGGAGCGAACAGTAGTAGCGCAATTTCTCTGCTGAACCAGTCTGCGTTTGAGACCAACATCGGGCAAATTCCCACGTCCATGTCAACGGTGGAGAGTGTGAATTTAGCTCTTATCAAATGCAAAAATGTCTGGGTCTGGAACTTTGCTCGACTTGTCATGCAGGTTTTCAATGACCCATATCATATGATCTGTAATGGAGACCTAGCATGACAGGTTCCGTGAGATCACTATCAGGCCTATCCTGCATGAGAAACTGCCTCTCAACTTGATCAAAAGTGGGCAGCATTTGGTAATCATGCAACACAGATTTTTGCGTGATTCAGATTTAGCATGACAAGTTGGCTCCAACCATCCAGACCCAGACACTTTTGCAGTGCATAGCTCTGGGCTTGCAGCAACTGCAGGAAGAACACGAGGAGTTGGCTGCTGGGGAACAAGCTGCTGCAGCGGCCGGTTCGCCGGGTGTACAAGGAACTGCTGCTGCTGCACAACTCGCTTCCCCCTTCACCAATCTTGCCGCCGCGATCAGCGGCACTTTACCTCCCCAACCCCCCGGCCCGGGGAACGCAGAGAAAATCGAACTGCTGCAGAACAGTTTCAACAACCCGGGGCTGAAAGAACCGTCCACACAAGTAGCGATTTCCCAGCAGGACCTGGAACTGTTCCAGAACTACTTCAAGCTATTATGCGTGGAAAACCAACCGATCAGGAAACTGATCCGTCGCGGGTACCCCTTACCGCGGTACTATTTCAACGCCGAGGCCTTGACGGAAACTTTTTTGAAAATGGTTTTAACCCGGTTTGCGAAGTTCGAGAGTAGCAACGGGTTCCCCCGGAAGAGTGCTTTGTTAGCTGCTGCTGCGGCGGAAGAGAGTAGCAAAGCTGGTGGTGCTGGAGGGTCGCAGAGCGAGACGCCTGGGGGAGTGAATAAACAAGCCGGTACAACTTCATCTACGTCTACTTCATCTTCTGAAAAACCATCGACTTTTCTGAAGATCACGTGGGCTTTTGGAATCGTGAAGAAGGCGATGGTATCAAATGCAAAAATGTCTGGGTCTGGAAGAATGCCAACTTGTGATGCGCATTTCAGAACACAGAAAAATCTCTCATGCATGGGTAGCAAGCGCTGCCCGCTTTCTGCACCCAAAGTGGGGGATTTGTCATGCGGATTCGGCATTGCAGAAGCTTCTCGAAACCTGTAACGCTAGAGCTTCGATGCCAGACCTTCTGTGTCATGCAAAAACAGCATGACTCTTCCAGACCCAGACGTTTTTACATTTGATAGATGGCGAAAATTTTCGAGAACCAGCAGCGAATGAAAGAGGAGAAGCGGTTGCATATCCTAAAGGAAAAACGTCCCTGTCATGCAAATGTACAATGACAGGACCACGTGTAATGCGCATCCCCAGGAGAGGCATTTCCAATCGTTTTTTGGCAATTGTAATGCTGTAAACAGCATGAAAAAATCGTTTTCTCATGCGGCTTCCCTTGCTAACCAGCACAACACTGCAGATGAAAGCTTGTAATGCACAACTCCCAAAACTTCCAGATTTGTGTTGCAGATTTACCAACTTGACTATAGGGTGGGGACGTTTTTTCTCAGCATATCGCAGCACTTGAGGACTTCGAAAGCGTTGTTCGATAAAGCGACGACGATCGAGCTGGAGAAGGAATTCTCCCTGTTGAACAAGATTGAAGACCAGAAGCGGCACGATGAGGAGACGAGATTGTTGAAGAAAATTTCCTATGCAATGCAAAAGCATCGTACTAGTATAAATTGCATTACAAATCAGCCCAGCATTGCAAAATTAATTTGTAATGCGGATTTACCTTGAGAAAGAGATTTGTAAATGCATATAATGCAATTACTACGAGTGCGATACTTTTGCACAGGATAGTTCCGTTGCGAACGTTTTGTCTGCGCAGGCCATTGCGGACCAGCGGGAGCTGCCGTCGGATTTGGAATATCGGTTGCAAAAGTATATGTACTTCTAGTAGCGATTTTTGCATTACCAGCATGATGAAAGATGGAATTTGTGATGCTCATGAACCTAAGAGACGAACTCTGTCGTGCAAGATTGCGAATATCAAGATTACTACGAGTGCGATACTTTTGCAATGCATGTGGGGCAGTCTGATTCCGAGGAGCTGATGAAGGCGACTTCGTCCAATGAGTTAATGAAGCTGCAAAAGGAGTTGAAAGAACGGCAGCGGACGAAGGAGAGGAGGAAAAGGTATACTTACTGTGCTACACCTTGTGGTTTGCGCATGACACAGACTCTCTGCTGTCAGCAGGGCGCATGACAAACTTCATGGTTATTTTCTGAGTTCTTCCAAACGCACCTTCTCGGTCGTCTCCGTGACAAATTTTTGAAGAAAAATTCTCACTATCACTATCAGTTGCAACATAATCCTCGAAACGGGCCGGCTAAACGTGGACAAGAACGAAAAGTCCGCTCTGGAATTCGCAATCGACTACGAGCACTACTTACGGTCTTTGTTTCATTCAAACCCGAGCAACGAGCAAGGCAGCTTTTACTTCGATAGCGCGGCGGTCTTGCGATCGGCGAAGCGGGAGTACAACCAGATGAGTAACCGGGGGATGATGCTTGTGGATAACAGCCAACCAGCTTCGCCGAGTAAACTTGAGCAGTTAGGGTTGGCCGGGTCGAAACCGCAGAAGGACTACAAGGCGATGGACATTATCGAGCAAGAAGAAATCACGCATTCGGTCACTGATGCGGCGGTGAAATTTCGAAAAAACTCCAGCCGCACACCTTCGCCTCTGACACAGAACAAGTTTGGGACGAGAGGAGGGTATGATCATAGATGGTTGCTTGCTTTCGTTTTCGCTAGGTAGTAGATCTTCGCATGACAATGCTACACTAGATCAGCGTCTCGGGGGTCCCGTATGACAAACAGCGCACTAGTACAATGCACGTTTCCAATAAAACACCAACCGCAACCGTTCACAGCCCCCGCCGCGGCATCATGGGTAGTCGAAGCCGATCCCCGGATCCGGTGTCTGCGTTTGCCGATGCGAGAACCGTAGCGCAGGAAAAAACGAAGTTCGCGATTACCAATTTGAACAGCAAGTTTCTGGCGAGCCACCCGTTGTACGGGGGATTGACAAGGGAGGATTGGGGCATTGTACCCGTGAAGGCGGAGGAGTCGCCTTATTGAAGTGGGAGTGAACAACGAACACATGGACATGTTAATGCGGCAACATGTCAGTACTTCTATGCATCGTCACAGACGGCTCTCTTACGGAAACGTGTAAGTATGTCTTGTTGAATTTACGATAAGATTTTTCTTCAATTGTTTTTCTCGCATACTAACGAACACAAGCAGATTTTCGATAATTTCCTCTAGAAACACGTATGAACCTTTCCGAGAAATCATTAATAGCACGACTTCGATTTTTCTTTGTATGCGAATGTGAATGCGATCACAATCTTCAGGTCGGTCGTTGGTATCTTTTAGCGTGGTGTAATCTTCTTTTTGTTAATTTTTTGGAGATTCTGCTGGTTGAGCCCGATGAACATGATTTTATTGCTAACTATCATGCAAAATTTTTGTATGAGCGCGACGTCCTAAGATCGCAATAAAGTGGTTTTCTTTTTTGAGTTACAAGCAATATTGGCGCATTGTGCCGAGTTCTTGCCATCAATCTGTTTATTACTATTGTGCATAGTTTTTTATCACGGTGGTCTAAACTGCTTTCTGTTTAACTTTCTGATTCTATTTTAGGCGGAGTTTCATCTATAGCAGCTGCAGCACTTATTGAGGTCGTTTCTGCATGATATCCTTCTTGCTTTGTTTCATTCAAACTGTACACAATTTGTTTCAAGAGTTGGATGCTGTACATTATACCAAGTTCGTTTCCATTTATGTCAACGATCACTCTCATTGTCAACTTTCATCTCCCGCCATCTTACCACACGAGGAGAGGCCTATCCGTAATAATTGCCATTCGTCCACTTTTCGTCGTCGTATGAGGCTTGAGGGGAACAAGAATGCGGCGCAGCGAGAATTCCTAGCGTCATTCAGTTCGATCAGAGAAAACTTGAGCGGTACGGCTGGTGGAACAATTGGACGAGCTCAAAGTCATAGAAATCATTTTCTCGAGAGCGATCAGCGTTGCAGCAGCAATTGCAACGAGAGCCCACGACCGTGCCTACGTTAAGACCTTTGCAAGAGGTTGCAGCATTTGATGTGAACAATCGTGCCTCTGGACGACTGCAAGTGATTCAAGCACAAGATCACTCTTCCTCATTGAGATTTTTGTGAAAATGGTCGTACATTCAATGTCCCTCGTGTACCCCGCGCCGCAATTGTTCCGACGGTGGCAGACGGACATGGAATTGTTCATCCGAGCATCGCGTGTAGCCGGAGTTAGGGCACCTCCTGCTTTCCTCCGTCTTTTCGCAAGGAAAAGTTGCAGTTTCACATCTAAAGCGAAGGCCAGCCGCGGCCCGAAGATGCTGCGCCAGGACCACTACCTCCGTCTCTTCGTGTTTCTGACGATTTTTGTTCTCGTAGTCGCGGCCGTGATCAACACCGACTTGCTCCACGACCACCACTTTGCGCAGCCAGTCTTCGCAATCGAACAGAAATCCATGCAGCAAGCTTCCCTGGTGCAGTCCCAGAATACCAAACATCTCCGCACAGAAAGAACAGGACAAGGCACGAGGTCTGCAACATCAGCAGCGTCGAATAGTAAAGCGCGAAGTACCATTTCCTCCGACGCTAGTACAGCAACATCCGCGTCGATGTTGGAACAAGACGCTGCAGCTACAGGAACATCAACCACAGCACAACAAGATGAAGACGTCACCCAACTTGTCGGCCAAGACCGGCCGGAGGACGAGGATTCCGGGAAGGAAATTATTTCCGGGCAACGGACTTACGAGCGGGAGAACACACCGACTTACGAGCCGAGCAGCATCCTATGCATTGCAAATGTGTCTGGGTCGGGAAGAGTGGAACTTGTAATGCTGACTGCGGATTCTAAAAACATTTGTGTTGCATGAGCAGCAAGAGGAGTCAGTTCTTGTTATGCGCAGAGGGCATTTCTCATGCGTCAGTAGCATCGAGAAGCTCTCAAAAAATCAGTGATGCCAGCATCAGCATCACAGACCTCACGGGTCATGCAAAATGTGCATGACAAGCCCCGACTCTTCCAGACCCAGACATATTTGCATTGGATACATCCGGCCGCCGATTGATTACGACCGGTTCCACAGCTACGGGCAACAGGTGTACATCCCCGATGGGACTGCGAGTGAAGAGGAAGTCGCGAACCACCAACTGCGACACAAACGAATGCTGTTTCAGCTGCAGATGGCGGAGCAGCTCGGGATGAAGGAGGAGGATATGAACAGCACAGGTGATCGAAACAACACGGACAGGAAAAAGTTCAAACTACCGTCAGTTGGCAACGTCGACGCGAGACAGACGCAGCGGAAACCCTACAATCTGGCGAAAGCGAGTTTGCCGTGGTCGGGCTACATCAAATTCTCCGACGTGCAGACTGGGCAGCAACAGTATAAATGAGATTTAAAAACTTATCATGCTGTACACACACGACACAAAAGTGGAAGCAGCTTGCCTTGCATGATTTCACGCATGACAAAGACCTTTTCAAGTTACTGATCAACCCAAAAACCAAATCAAATCCCACAGCGACCTTTGCCTCGGCTACGTGGAGGACGCGAATATTTATCTCGGTGCGAAGCAAGCCCAATCCCAACTCGGAGATTTTGACGAGGTAAACATCCTGACCTGGGGGTCCTGCCCGACCGCGAAATGGAGTTTGATCCCCCAGATGTTCCCGACCTACGACGGAAGATATTTGTTCAACATCGAGTGGAACCACACTGGGCTCTTCCTAGCCTCGTCCCGCTGCGAGCCGCCGGTCGGGTCCAACTTGTTATCCCTCGCGGCCTATTTGACGAACGAAACCATCGGAGCGGGCAAGAATATTGCGTCGCTGATGGGCGATAGTGATACTAGTGCGGAGCAGAATGCTGGTGCGTCGAATTCAACCACAGACGGAGGTTCTTCTGCGTCCTCTAGTGCAGGAGCCGCGTCTTTGTCCGTGGAAGAGCAGCAACAACTGGCGAAGAAACTACTCCACTCCTGCTTCCAGTCTTTCCCGAAGGGTACGTATCCGATCTTACTTTCGCGAACCTCGCCCACTTTGTTCCAGCTAAAGTGGGACGGTACCTCTTTCCACCCGCGGATGTTCGAACTGCAGACGGCGTATGAGGAAGTCCCGGATCCGGATAAAAGCAATGTGAATGTGCACCTCGCACTGGACGAAACCAACCGGATGGTGCGGCACCGGTCGCAAACCGGGGGGACAGAACAGTTGAAGGTGGCGTTGTTTCCGCCGATCTACTGCGAGTGGGCGAATGACACGCTGTGCACCTACGAGGAGGTCAACGACTGGCAGTACGAGAAAAAGTTTGCGAAGAAGGGTTTGTTGGTGCTACTGACGAATCAAGTGAAGGAGTATGGTATAAACTAAAGTTGTTGCGTTTTTCTTTTTCATAATTAACTTTTTTGAAAAAGTTTAATGCAGTGATAAATACGGGAGTTACGCATCGTCCAGCTTCTGCAGCTTTCATGCACAGATGCATGTTTTTCTTCCGAGAGATGTTGTAGCCTCGTTGTGATTAACACTTTCATATGTAGTCAGTGCATGCGATCAAAGAAGTGACTCCCCTCTACCACCCTAGTTTGACATTCGCATAGCATTTTACTCGAGAGAAATTTCATTTGATGATTGAGAAAAAAAACTCCAAATCAGTATCCATCGTGTTGTTCCACCCTTACTCCTACCTCTTCACGTTTTTCTACGCCATTGTGCTCGTCGCGTTGTATTTCTGTTGCAAGGGCGCAAGATTCCTCGTGAACCGGCACTACGCCCCGGGGGCGGTGAATCCAAAATCCGGCGGCACGGTGGCGCAGTTGGCGCACGAAAGGTACCAACTACAACTCTCGGACATGGCTTTCGGCGTCCGCGCACACCCCCTGGACACACCGAGTACCAGCCGGTTTACGCATAGGAACAACGAGAAAGCGATCGAGGACCAAGAAGCGTTAGACGCGGCGCTCCCCGCGCCAGACCGCAGTACGAGATCAATCGGCGGGAACGTCGCGAGGGTGGGGTCGGTCACGGTGACGGGATCAACATCTTCCGCGAATGAACAGGATAATGCAAATGAGCAAAGCAGGAATAGCGGTACTAGTCGAGCAAGTCGGAGAAGTTCAAAAAGTAAGAGGAATTTTGCTGAACTAAATCTAGAAGAAACAGCGGCGTTGTTAGGCGAGGACGACGCCAGCCCAGAAAGAAATTCAGTGTCGAGGAAGGGAAAGGGGAAGGGCAAGAAAGGAACGTGAACGAAGAGGAAAACTTGAAAACTTCTTTCGCGTGCCTGTAAGATGATGAAACAAATTTATTAAAATGATCGTGTTTCGAATTATGCAGGGGCAAGAAACCGTATGGTCAGTAAAGTTTCCAAGAAGAAGAATTATATATTTGGTACTTTTTTAGTACAACTCTTCCACGAACACTTCACAGTTTGTCTCAAGCTCTATCACGAGCTACACTCATCTGACTTGTTCCAGAAGGAAAGGCAGCGATCTTCTTCCCTCTCCTTGGGTTTTTAGACACAATCGTGGTAAGTATGCACCGTAAAAACCCTAAACCGGTTCGTACTCGTAACTCGAAAATTTCGATGAGTCGCATGATTTGTCGTCGAGAGATAAGGCTGCATGCTAAGTTCCTTAGTCTCTCGGGTGTTCTGTCGAAAATCGTATCAGCATGACTTCGTACGAATAGAGACGCGATCGCATAAAAATCATGTTTCGTTTCTTTCAATTTGTCGCTGAGAGAGGGTCGTGCTCGTGGTCGCAACCATGAACCATCGTGTTTTGCCTCTTCGAACTTTATCCTCGCACTCGCTTCGTATCATCTTGCAAATCGTCAGATGTGATTCAGAAGACAGTTGCAACGTGTCGTGTCAGAAAGAAGTAGTGATCTTCTACTAGCAGGCGTCCTAGTTGTCATAGTAAAGACTAGAGCTTGCGATTGTGGTGTAGTAAAAAGTACTACCAAGCAGCCGCAAGAAAGAACAACTCAGCAGTGATGCGTTGAGAACAAATCTGCTATAGAGAAGCGTTGGAAGCTAACTTACTAAAATAATCGGCTAGACAAACAAGAAAATGATTGCCACATCAGCGCAGCAAGCAGAACCGCAGCCAGCGACATCGTCGTCGCCTGCTGTGCCAGAGGAGGTCGTGGGTGCTGCCGCAGCTCCGGAGATCATGAACAGCATGGATATCGGCGGGATGAAGAACAATTCTGCAGAGGGAGGGGAGGCGCAGGTAAGTAATTGTATTTATGTTTTCGATCACATAATATGCTGGAACTTGTCATGCGCTTGGGCTTGGCCCAAAACTGAAGAATTCTGTCATGCTTGAATTGCAATTAGTACCTACAGACACAAAGTCGAAGATATTCACTTTACCGACAGCAAATCATCCCGCAGCATTTGGACAACGGGAACAACCAAAACACCGTATCCTAAGCAAAAACGTCTCCACCCCATAGTCAAGTTGGGAATCTTGCAACACAAATCTCCAAGTTTTGGGAGCTGTGCATCATGACAAGTTTCCCTCTGCAGTGTAGTACTGGTTGACAAGGGAAGCCGCATGAGAAAGCCACTTTCTCATCCTGTTTACAGCATTACAAATTCCAAAACACGATTGGAAATACCTCTCGCTCTCATTGGAGCTGCGCATTACAAATGTTCCTGTCAGTGCACATTGGCATGACAGCCCTGGGGTGGGGACGTTTTTACTCAGGATACACCGCTTTCTCGCCCATCGATGTGGACGAGCAGCACAAAAATTTGCAGCAGCAACTGGCCCAGCTGCAGCAGTTGCAGTTCAACAACAAGTTTTGTTTTGAAAACAACTTCCCCTTTTTCAACCTGATGAACAGCCTGCAGAACAACGGTACCGCAGCCGGTGCGACTAGTACTACCTATACGGGCGCAAACGCAGCCATCGGTGGTCCGATTTCGAATTCCACTACCTCCAACAGCTCCTCGAACGAGAGCCCGACGGAAGGTTTGACGATAGACGTCTCCAAACTGGTGAACTTTCTGTCCATGTCCGCCGGGGCCGCAACCTCGCGGAACACCACCTCCACCACCGTTTCGGGCGCGACGTCTGCGGGGGGCGTTTTGAACGCTGCCAACATCGGCGCAGCCGCGATGGGAGCCGCGGGCGCGAATCCCATCACGAACAACGGCATGACCACCCACATCACGCCGACGGATTGCTCGCCCACAGATTCGGACATCAATGCGTTCAACATGCAGTTTTTCCAGAATCAGGTGCTGAATTTCCAACAAAATAACGCCCAGCAGCACTCATCTTCCCCAAACAATACTTTCGGGACGAACAGCGGTGTGGGGATTGGGACCATGAACGTCCAGAGTTTGGTGGAGCACCAGGAAAACAGTAAGATGGTGCACCGTGGTATGGTGTTCTCAACTGTTACACTCTCAGCTGTTGCGTGGATTTGTTACGCAAGAATGGGAAAAGTGAAAGGGGGAGGATTGCGCCTGTAGCATTACAAATTCCGGACAGATTTCGGTGCTGTGTAGCCCTAGGCAAAGTTGTCATGATGCGAAGCAGCTTGATCGGGTGGATGATGATGGTGCTTTTGCATGACAAACTCATGTAACAGTTGAGAATGTAACGGTTGAGAACCCCATACGTGGCGACAACAGTTCTTACCAGTTTCATCACAACATGCAGCAGCAGCAGATGCAAGGGACGAATGGTTATCAACAGTTCAATTACAATCAGAACAACGGCGGGAATACTAACCACATGAACCACAACCGTTCGGGTTGTCGGGATAATCAGCACCAGATGCACAACAACTATCGTGGTGGTTCCCGATCGAACTACCACTCCCGGAACCCGAGCCGGTCCGGCGAGCAACAAGGCTGCTCGTCATCCGAGCAACCAATGTACAACCAGCACCGCGAAAAATCGGTGACCTACTGGAAGAACAAGCAGAAGGAAAACGGGCAGGGTGGCAACATGCAGACAAGCAACATCAACCGCGGTGGTTGTGGCACTAACCAAAATTCTACTGGCGGTTCCTGCGCAGCCCCGGGGTTCATCAATAATCAACAGCAGAATCAGACTACGACCAACTATGACACGTTCAACGGAAACAATAGTGGTTCTGGATACAACAACGACCAAAATTACAACAACAACCAGCAGAACCAGTACAACAACTCGGACATGCAGAATAACATAAACCACAATCGGTGGAACACCCGTCCGGGAGGGAATCAGGGTGACAACGGAAACAACAACAATTGGGGAACAATGATGAATAACAACAACTCTTGGAACAACATCACAAATCAGAATAATTCCTACGGTAACCAAAACCACAACCCGAATCAGCAACAGCAATTCCATCAAAACGATTTCTCTGTGAAAAAGTACCAGGAATTACTGCAAAAGTCCTACCACTCGATCGTCCCGGCGTCGAAGAATTTCAACCCGAGTATATGCATTGCAAATATGTCTAGGTCTGGAAACTTGTGATGCATGTCAGTGAGAAGAAAGCGCACTGTAATGCACCGCCAGGCATGACAGATTTATCCTTGGCTCCGTGTTGCGTATTCCGCACGACAAACAGCGTTTTGGCATGACAGATAAGAGGAGCTCTTGCTGGCCACGCAATACAGAGCTCAGTGTCATGCCCGACTAGCATGACAAATCCCGTATCCTTCCAGACCCAGACATATTTGCATTTGATAGAGCACGGATTTACCCAAGGACGGGCGGTATTCGCTGCAGAAGAAACCGACTATCAAGTGCAAATATCTATGCCTGGGTTTGGAAGAATGCAACTTGTAATGCTGCACTTGGATCCCAAAAAAATCTGTATTGCATGAGCAGCAAAGGCGGGAGTGTAATTTTTGCTACGCGGAGAGGGCATTAGCATTTGTCATGCGGAAGAGGCATCAAGAAGCCCTCAAGAAATATGTGATGCTAGGGCATGCATCACAGACATCATGGCTCATACAAAACTTGCATGACAAGTCTCAGAATGATTTCCAGACCCAGGAGACATATTTGCACTTGATAACGACCTACTCGAAACAGAGTTTCCACTCAAAAAACACGACTGCTTCCTACAACGGGTCCGGTATGGGCGGGGATCATGGGGGAGATCAACATCAACCTGGGCACCAGAACTACAACGGAAATAATTCGCATCAGCCCAAGCGGTTCGTGTGTGTGTTCTGGATCTCGGAATGTACGACGTCCGATAACAGTTACAACCACGGTGCTGCTTCCTACAAACAACACTATGGTTTTGGAAACAACAAGGAACAAAATCTCGACTTTGTGGTGGTCAAGCGGATCCTCGGGAAACACGGAAATTATGAATTGCAAAAGTATCGTACTCGTAGTAATTGCAGTCATGCGTTACAAATCCTTTGCCTTAACGTAAATCCGCATTACAAATTTTATTTCTCATGCTGAAATGAAAATTTGTGATGCATTTATACGAGTACGATGCTTTTGCACAGGATAGAAACAACATGCGATCGATCTTCGAGGAGACCGGGTGCAATATGAGAGTGCGCAAGCCCCCCTCCTCCTCATTTGTATGGCATGAGCAGCAATACAAACACCAGCACATGTGGAGCCTATGCGTGACAAATTCATGGGTCTCATGTAGAAGTACTGTTTGGGCTTCCAGAAGAATTTGTCATGCCAACAGTGCCACAAAGCAGCGACTGGGTTTAGGATTTTGCATCACAAATGAGGGCGGGGAGGCGGAGTTGTGCATTCTCATATGCAAGGTCCGGTTGCGCGGCCGGGGGTCCGGATTTTTGGAGGGACCGGATCGGAAGGAGTCGACGGAACCCTTGCAGTTGCATGTTTCCTGCCTGGAGTATAGTTATTGATGTGGGTTGTTTGTTATGCGGAAAAATTTCAACTTTTTCGCAATATGGTGGAATGCATTTTTGTCATTCAGGCGTTTCTTTGAATCACTTCACAGTCACAGAGCGGATTTGTCATGCATTTTCACACATCAATTCCAATTCAATATACAGGAACTTCGAGAAGTATCAGCAAGCGGTGGAGATGGTGACGAATTTGTTGACCGACATCTACTATGCATTGCAAATATCGATCTGGGTCTGGAAAAATTCCAACTTGTGATGCAAACTCAGGATCTTACAGAAATTTGTGTTGCGTAAACGCCAAGACCGAGAGCCGCCAATTTTTTGCTAGGCAAATAGGGAGTTTCTTTCTCATGCAGCGCAGGCATGAAGAAGTAGCCCGCGCAAAACCTGTAATGCTTTTACGCGCATTCCAGATCAGCTGCTTGATGCGCAAGATGCATGACAAACAAGCGTACTCTTGCAGACCCAGACCTATTTGCAGTCGATATCTACGATGGTTACAAGCGGTTCTGCAAGCGGCACAGCCTCCCGATCCCTACTGGTGAGGACCTGCAAGTTATGATGTTGAGGCAAAATATCATCTGATCTACTTGCTTCAGGAAGTCGAAGTTTGTGATGCGTGAATCGAAGGTGTTGCATGAAAGTTGAAAGAACAAACTCTGTGCCGCGCAGCTTTGCATCACAAATTCTTATACTGCTCGACGATGATGATGTTTTTGTCGTTCATAGAACTCCGTATGGAAGAGGTGCGACGGGATGATTTGAAGCAAGCCAATCAGGCGGCGCAGGTGCAGATCCCGGTCGCGCAGCAAGGAGTTGTGCAGTAGAGGGTTTGCATACGCACTTGATGACGTTGAGTTCTTCTATCTTGATTGCTCGTTGAAATTAAGCGAGAGGAAGAGTTTGAACTTAGGTTTACCACGAGCAACATGCCGCAGCTGCTATTCTTGAAATTGGCAGATGCGTAAAAAATTGAATGCTTTTACAAGAAATTAAGCACCGCAGTAGATACAACGACCGATGCAGGTATTGTAGTTATCGACATTGACTAGTACGAAAAAAATGAAAAGTCAAGACGCAGTGAAAATTAGAATTCTGCGATTTTTATCGTATCATTTCTTCTTGAAATTAGGTATGTTAAGAAAATGGAAAGTGATTTAGTACGACCAGATTCCTAGAAAACAGAACCGGATAGCAGACAGGATCAGACTTGACAGACGCTACAAATATTTCCTAACGTATGTTTTGAATTCAGACTAATATTTATCATCATGGCCGCTGCAATCCAGTACGATTGGCGCGCTTGCGGCATCTCTGCTAGAATTTTATCAAAAGAATGTACAAAGTAAAAGAAGCGCACTTGCACTACTTGTTTTGAAATTTATATATTTTACACATCACAGCTACATCGATTTCTCTCCTAGCCCGAGTGGCTTCTATGCTTTATCTATTTGTAGAACACTTTTGTCTCACCACCGACCACATTCACGTACGTTTTCTGTTGTTGTAAAACTGTACCATTCTGAAATTTATTTCCCGATACGAACGACCTAGACGTATTCGCTATCGCTAACTTTTGTAAATTCATTGAAGTTTCTGTCTCCTCAACTTCTAGAGGTCATTTCTATCACTGTTTTGTTTACCACTCTTGTTCATGATTACAAAATTTGTTTCGACGACTCTTACGGCTTCACTACGACTACCATGTACGATTGAGATAACAGCCGCCCTAGTTCTACTGATCTTCTGAAAATTCATTGCTAAGATTTCTTTTGTACACAAATTCTAGCTAAATATCCTCAGATAGAGCCGAATAGCACTACATTCTAGGAGGACGAGTTTCACCGCTATCGAGGACATCCTCTCGCGGGGTTGGTTGTTGACGAGCAAACACAGCAGCAATATAAACTTTCCTTGATGCGAGAGCTGGGAAGGAGCTCTGTAGTTTATCCCGTCATCAGCAATCTGCGTGACGAGAAAGCAGCGGAGGTGGAAAATGAAGAGGAAATAAGTATCAGAAATCGAATTGTGCAAACTACTACTAAGTTATTTCCTATGTCGTGCCACCGAAAAAAGGAAAGAGCGTCCTAGTAGTGCTGGACGCGCGGCGGGGTCCAGTTGTGGTGATGGTGCTGCCATGTTTTCACAAGTATTGTCGTGCTTTTCTCGAAGCAGAACGAAATGAACCACTGCATTCGCTCAGTCTCGTCGTCGTCATCGATACATATCTCTTGTCGCAGCTGATAGAAAGACCGTATTTACCGCGAGAGTGGGAGAGAAGAAGCTTTTCGTTTTCCAACAACTTAGCCCGTTGTTACACTGTAAATTGATCAAGCCATCGTGCACTTGCTGGATGGTCTCGATTTTCACGATCAGCCTTTAAAGGAAAAAAGCGATCGTGACAACTCGTGCCTCTTCGTTCTAAATCGACTTCGTTTTCACGTTTGCTCGATCTCGTATCGCATCTTCAGAATGATCGCGATTTTTGACGATCGCTCTTTCTTTGTGGATCCCAATTTGTTCGAGAAGTTCGTGAACCTTTTTGTATACGAACGTTGAGTATACCTATTCTGCACATGTTGAATAACAACTTTTCTTAGCCACGAAAAAAGTTTTTTTCTGAAAACAACCACTACGTACGACAACCTGCTGAGCAGAGACAACCACCGAGTGAGCAGCAGCTCAAGAACCTTCAAACTCCTAACTGGTTTTCCGGAGCAGCTACCGGTTTGACTCCAATAAAACCAGCAGCAACTACCCCCTGTCGACACGATGCCGCAGTCTCCGTGCCTGAATGAGATCCTGGCCTCCCCGCTGGTTACCGGCGAAGGCCTGGGACTGGACCTGCCGAAGCCGGAGGTGTTTCAGGAGAACAAGAAGATCCAACTGGTCGAGTCGGTCGACGCTGGAAAGAAACTGTTCACCGAGTTTAAGCAGTCCGCGAGCAAGATGTCGGTGTTGGATTTTTCCGAATCCGAGATCGCGACCACGCCCTTGGACGCTCTGACCGACTGTATAATGATTCTGATAGTACAACTGATTTAGTGATCTGTCATGTTGTATTGCTCTTGCTGCATGAATAAACCGTCTTTTCTTGCAAGGTGCGCATGACAAATCCAAATGTTCCTATCCATTATGAAAAAATCGAAAATCTTCACAGTGAAGTCGAAGAACTTCCCCTTCGATAAGGAGGCGGAGAAGTTTACTGCGGCCGGTTTTATGCGGGTTTTGAAGGAGCAGCGCGAGGAGAAAAGTATACTTCGTTTTCTTTTGCAGTTTGTCTTTGTGCATGATACCCCAAAGATTAAGTACATCGTGACAAACAAGAACAACAAAACAAACTAACAGCCTGGGTCAAGCCGATTGCCCTGTCGCCCGCTATCTCAAAAGCGTCCTGCATGACCGCCGGTTCGGGAATGGCTGCGATTAAGGCCCCCTCGGTGGCGGGATTCGCGGTCAAGAATCGGGACTTGGCCAAGGCGGAGGAATTGAAGAAGGATGCGGTCAAGCGGTGGATCCAGGCGCAATTTTCTGCGATGAAGTTGCTCCCCACGCGGCGCGAGGTGATCGACGCGGTGGTCGAGATGGAGGAAAAACTGGACGGTTTGTTGTAAGGAAGAGAAGTCGCATTTGTTTTGAAATTGATTTGCACGGGCAACGATAATATTTAGATTTCTGCTTGACAGGACAATCGAAATGAAACTTCAAGTAGGATAGATCGAACAACACAATGCACAATCTCAATCTACTGGTACTCCAACTTCATCTAGCTTTTATTACTATAACATCCTGGATATCGATACTTGTATTTACAACAAGCAAACATTGTTACTGTAGGGCTAGGACACTAACAACGTTGTAACTTAAACAATCAAAAAAGTTTTCATCTTTCCTATCTTGCAAGACCTTTGATTTTGTGTTTCGTGGGGTGGAAAGGGGGAAGTGGAAAGCTCGTTGGTAATGCAGCGGCGCCGCTGCTTGTGCAGGCGCAGGGCTCGGGGCGACGGGATTGCTTTGCACAAAACATATGCGCAACCTTTGTAGCTTTCACGCAAAGATGCATTTTTCGGCAATATTTTGCAGCCGTCACGCAAAGAGTCATTTTTTATTGTCGGCACGCGATCAAGCATCAGGCATCTGGCATCACCTGATATCACCTGATATCACCTGATATCGCCTGATATCACCTTATATCACCTGATATCACCTGATATCACTTGATATTATCTGATATCACCTAATATCACCTGATATCACCTAATATCACCTGATATCACCTGATATCACCTGATATCACTTGATATCACTTGATATCACCTGATATCACTTGATATCACCTGATATCACCTGCTATCACCTGCTATCACCTGATATCGCCTGATATCGCCTGATATCACCTGATATCACCTGATATCACCTGATGTCACCTGGTATCACCTGATATCACTTGATATCATCACCTGATATCACCTAATATCACCTGATATCACCTGATATCACCTGATATCACCTGATATCACCTGATGATATCACCTGATTTCACCTGATATCGCCTGATATCGCCTGGTGATATGCCGCCGGCCTGGGCAGGTGACCTGCCTCTGACCTGGGCAGGTGACCTGCCCCCGACCTGGGCAGGTGACCTGCCTCTGACCTGGGCAGGTGACCTGCGCCTGCTCTAGGCAGGTGACCTGCCCCTGCTCTGGGCAGGTGACCTGCCTCCGCTCTGGGCAGGTGACCTGCATCTGACCGGGGCAGGTGACCTGCCTCTGACCTGGGCAGGTGACCTGCCTCCGACCTGGGCACGTGATCTGCCTCCGACCTGGGCAGGTGACCTCCTGCCTCCGACCTGGGCAGGTGACCTCCTGCCTCTGACCTGGGCAGGTGACCTGCCTCCGACCTGGGCAGGTGACCTGCACCCGACCTGGGCAGTTGACCTGCCTCCGACCTGGGCAGGTGACCTGCTCCCGGACCTGTGACAGGTACCTGTGACAGGTACCTGCTGCCGGACCTGTGCAGGCGGGTTGCGCAGGTATCTGCGCAGATCCCTGCTCTCGGATCTGTGCAAATACCTGCACAGCTCCCTGCACATGCATCAGTCGCGTGATGTAACTTCCAGGTTGCAGTCATCGCTAGGTGGTTCTAGGTTGGGCGGAATTGACCAATGTGCATTTTCCACCCATGGAAGACAGAAACTCGCCCTCGTTATTATCGCAAGCACAATAGAGAAGTTGAACAGGAGAACGAACAAGAAGATCGTAGATCGGTATAACAGGTTTTACACGACCGTATTGCGCGGCTTTGTTTATAATCTATTTCGAATATGTGTTTCACAGGTGAAAATTGAATGTACAACTACAGCAGATCGCTTCAACGACAACTATGATTCATTTCTTCAGGTTTTCTTGTACAAAACAAAAGAATAGACCAAAGCAGATTGTTTGATTTTTCTTGAAAAAACGTATGGTATCACGACCTTCTAACTTCGAATGCAATTGTATACCCGCAACTAGACCATCTCTACGCACCAGCTTTACTCGCTTGTGGTTCAGCGCCAGAGTATGGAGGACGGCACCAGAGGAAACAAGTATCGCCTGTGCGAGTACTAGTTTAGTAACGATCTTCGCGTGACTTATTTTACAACTATTCTGTACGATTTCTGTTTCTCTTCAGACTAGGATCCCGATGTAAAAGTAGAGAAGCGCACCAGCGGCTTGCTTCCAGGCACATCAAGCTCCTGAGAATACCAGAAGGAGAACAAGATATTGCGGTGTCTGCGGCAGCCAGATTCAACGACACGGACTCTACAAAGGATTTTTGAAATTTGAGAACAATTCATTGAATTCACAAAGCACCGTATCTTCAGAATTCTGCGCCTTTTTCCTTTCTATAAATCGCGTTCGCGCATAGGCAGGTGGAGCGACAGCTCCTTTCGTACTGGAGTACCATCTAGTGGACAAGAGAAATTAACGCCTCGTGGTCATCGTGTCTTGATCGCCGCTCGTTTATTTCTCTTTCGAAATCTGTATGTCTCGTTATCGTTTATCGTCGTTTCCCTCGCTCGATGTTGATCGTTATGTCGTTTCTCTTTGTCGTCCAATAAGGCCGTTCTGATTTTCTCGTCAACGCTCGCTTTGGGAGTAAAAATTGAGCTGTAATATTTTTGGTTTCTGCAGTCACACAAATGCCGAGAAAAAAAAAATACGGTAGAAAAAATCAAAAAGCACCTAGAAAAAATCAAACCGGGCTCCCACTGTAGAAAAACCCTGTCGGGTGCTTTGAGAAAAATCGAGAAGAAAGCAAGAAAAATTTTCTCCGCGCGCTCCGCGCGCGAGGTTGTTTCTCGGCGCTCCCCGCACATGGGGCGCGCCCCCACCTCCATCTGTCGCCTGAAAAAAATTCTCCGCGTGTTGTCTGTGCGCTCCCGCCTGGTTGCGTGGCCCCCTCGCCCGAGAAATTTTTTCCGGGCGGCCCTAGCGCACGCGGTGAGGCTGGTACTCAGCGTTCCCCGCAAATGGGACGCGCCCCGGCCTCCGTCTGTCGCTTGAAAAATTCTGCCCGCGCGCGCGTTGTTTCTCAGCGTTCGCCACACATCGGGCGCGCCTCCACCTCCGTCTGTCAGTTGATAAATTTCCTCCGCGCGCTGAGCGCGTGGCTTTGCTGCCTCTGCTTTTTTCTGGTTCGCGAAGTATGTTGCTTCGGTTTTTCTGCACCCAATTCGCGGCCCCGCCTGGTTGTGTGGCCCGCCGGTCGGGAAAATTTTCTCCGCGCGCTGCGCGCGCGGCGAGATTGCTTCTTAGCGTCGCGCGCGCATTACATGGGGCGCGCACGCACCTCCGTCCGCCTCTTGAAAAATTTTCATTCTCCGCGCGTTGCGCGCGCGGCAAAGTTGCTTCGCAGCGATGCCCGTACATAGGGCGCGCCCCCACATCCGTCCGCTGCTTGAGAAATTTTCCCCGCGCGCTGCGCGCGCGGCGCGGTTGCTTCTCAGCGTCCCCCCCACATGGGGCGCGCACCCAGCTCCGCCCGCCGCTTCAGTTCTCCGCGCGCCGCCCGCGCTTCTCAGCGCCCCCCGCTCATAGGGCGCGCACCCACCTCCGTCTGCCGCTTGAAAAATTTTCTCCGCGCGCTGCGCGCGCGGCGAGGTTGGTTCTCAGCGTTCCCCGCATATGGCGCGCGCACGCAGCTCCGTCTGCCGCTTGAGAGATTTTTTTTCTCCGCGTGTTGCGCGCGCGGCAAGGTTGCTTCTCAGCGTTGCCCACATATGGGGCGCGCACCCACCTCCGTCGGCCGCTTGAAAAATTTTCTCCGCGCGCTGCGCGCGCGGCAAGTTTCATCTAGAGCGCGCACCCACCTCCGTTCGCCTGTTGAAAAATTTTCTCCGCGCGCTGCGCGCGCGGCGAGTTTTCTTCTCGGCGTTCCCCGCACATGGGACGCGCACCCACCTCCGTTCGCCGCTTGATTTGAAAAATTTTCTCCGCGCGCTGCGCGCGCGGCGCGTTTTCCTCTCAGCGTTTTCCGCCCCTGGGGCGCGCACCCACCTACGTCCGCCGCTTGAGAAATTTCCTCCGCGCGCGCTGCGCGCGCGGCGCGGTTGCTTCTCAGCGTTCCCCACACCTGGGGCGCGCACCCACCTCCGTCTGCCGCATGAGAAATTTTCTCCGCGCGCCGCCCGCGCGCGCGCCGCGGTTGCTTCTCAGCGTTCCCCGCACATGGGGCGCGCACCCAGCTCCGTCTGCCGCTTGGTTGAGAATTTTTCTCCGCGGCGCGCGCTGCGCGCGCGGAGAGCTTGCTTCTCAGCGCCCCCCGCATATGGGGTGCGCACCCAACCCCGTCCGCCGCGTGAAAAATCTTCTCCGCGCGCGGCGAGGTTGCTTCTCAACGTCCCCCACACATGGGGCGCGTGCCCATCTACGCCCGTCGCTTGGAAAATTTTTTCCGCGCGCGCAAAGTTGTTTCTCGGCGTTCTCCCCACATGGGGCGCGCACGGCCCCCCTCCGTCTGCCGCTTGAAAATTTTTCTCCGCGCGCGCGCGCGGCGAAAATGCTTCTCAGCGTTCCCCACACATGGGGCGCGCACGGCCCCCCTCCGTCTGCCGCTTGAAAAATTTTCTCCGCGCGCTGCGCGCGCGGCGAGTTTGTTTCGCAGCGTTCCCCACACATGGGGCGCGCACGGCCCGCCTCCGTCTGCTGCTTGGAAATTAATTTTTTCTGCTCCCCCCGCATATCGGGCGCGCCCCCACCTCCGTCCGCCGCTTGAAAAATTCCCCCCGCGCGCTGCGCGCGCGGCGCGGTTGCTTCTCAGCCGTCCCCGCACATGGGGCGCGCACCAACTTCGTTCGCCGCTTGGGGAATTTTCTTCGCGCGCTACGCGCGCGGCGAGGTGGCTCCTCAGCGTTCCGGGTGGAGGTCTTTTGATTTTCTCCGGAGGCGTTTGATTTTTTCTACAGTATTTTGGACGTTTTCGGCCGTTGGCCTCGAATGGGCGGGACGAGAAGACTTTCGAGAAAAAGCGAGAACTTCGAGAAAAGGTGAGAACTTCTCGAGTTCTTGCCGTTTTCTCGTTTCTCTCGGTTTCGGATGAGCGCTGTTTGATTTTTTCTACAGCTGTAGAAAAAATCAAAACGAGGCGTTTGCTTTTTGTAAGAAAAGTCGTCGTCTCTGTGTTTTCTCGTTTGATTTTCTCTTGATGTCTTTTCTCTTCTGTTTTCTCTTTTTTTCCCTTTTTGATTTTTTCTACCTGTTTTCGATTTTTTTTTTTTCTACAATCTGTAGAAAAAATCAAATATTTTATGCGCGGCGACTGACACAAATACACAACAAAGGAAAAATCCACGAGGCAGCTGGTCGTGCTTGCAAGAGCGTTGTCTTGGTTGAGCTTGACAAAGGAAAACTAATACCATGCCCAATTCCCCCTGCAAGGCCGAGAACTTCTCCCTCGGCATCGAAGTGCCGAAGTTGAAGAAGCCGAGTAAGGAACCGTTGGTGCCCACCGAGAAGGTCGCGGGGTTCTTCCTGCAATTCAAGGAGTCCCTGCCGAAAAAGCTCGAGATTCCGGAGGAGAAAGACCTCCAGAAGGGACTGCAGAGCGGTAGAATGGTTTTTGTTATACAACTTTGAGTATGAAAAAAAAAGATAATGTAGTTTGACGACTTCATGCTTGTCATGATGAAAATAATGTTGAGTAGGAAGGAGAAAGCAAAACTGCATCCTCTCTTACAGTGCCGGTCCCGAACTTTACGAAGTTTAATGTGGAAGCGCACAAGAAGATGGTCGAAAAACAGGAAGAGGAACGCGCGCAGCACAACAAGAAGTTCGTCGAGGCGCAGCGCGCGGCGGCGTTGAAGCCGGTGCAGCAACCGGTGTGCGCGTCCGCGCGCACCCCCTGGACACCCCGAGTACCAGCCGGTTTACGCATAGGAACAACGAAAAGGCGATCGAGGACCAAGAAGCGCTAGACGCGGCGCTGCCCGCGCCGGACCGCAGTACGAGATCAATCGGCGGGAACGCCGCGAGGGTGGGGTCGGTCACGGTGACGGGATCAACATCTTCTGCAAATGAACAGGATAATGCAAATGAGCAAAGCAGGAATGCTAGCGGTACGAGTCGGGCAAGTCGTAGAAGTTCCAAAAGCAAGAGGAATTTTGCTGAACTAAATCTAGAAGAAACAGCGGCGCTGTTAGGCGAGGACGACACCAGCAGCCCAGAAAGAAATTCAGTGTCGAGAAAGGGAAAGGGGAAGGGCAAGAAAGGAACGTGAACGAAAAGACAATAAACTTGAAAACTTCTTTCGCGTGCCTGTATGATGAAACAAGATTAACTGTTGTGTTTCGAATGCTTGCAGGATGTGCCGCCACAAAAAACCGTGTGGTCAGTAAAGTTTCCAAGAAGAAGAATTATTTTAGTACTTTTTTAGTACAACAGCTCCTGCAAAAGTTTGCCTGAAGCTCTATCACGAACTACACTCATCTGTCTTGTTCCAGAACGGAAGGCAGCGATCTTCTTCCTCTTCTGGGGTTTTAGATATAATTACAATCGTGGTACGACGTATGCACCGTAGAAACCGTATTAGCCCGTTCATACTCATAACTCGTAAATTTCGATGAGTCGCATGATTTGTCGTTGAGAGATAGGGCTGCATGCTCAGTCCCTTAGTCTCTCGGGTGTGCTGTCGAAAATCGTATCAGCATGACTCTCGTACGAATAGAGACGGGATCGAATGAATAAAATCGTGTTTCGTGTCTTATTTCAATTTGTCGCTGAGAGAGGGTCGTGCTCGTGGTCGCAACGTCGATGAGCCATCGTGTTTTGCCTCTTCGAGCTTTATTTTCGCTTCGTGTTCGTATCTCGGAAATCGAAATCGTCAGATGTGAATCTTCCGAATACACAAAGACTGTTGCAACGTGTCTCAGAAAGAAATACCGATTTCTCCGTAGGCGTTCTAGTTGTGCCAGTAAATAAGAAGTTTCGCGTAGGCGTTCTAGTTGTGTAAGAAGTTTCGTGTAGTCGGCACCAGATTCTCGATCTCGAGTCGTCCTCGTCATTCGTTTTCGCTACCTTCTGCCATCATCAGTTCGCCGTCGTTTGTCCGCTCGATCCTCGCTTCGTTTTCGTTCTCCCTGCATGGGGAGGTGCTCTGGTCAATGTTTGTTTCTGAAACTGTCTTTCATTCGCAAACAAAAAACTAGCAGAAGCAGACCGTCTAGTCTAGAGTAGAAGAAACGAACAGGAAACTTGTTTCGCTTGGAAACTTCTTTCTAGTACAAGCAAGGCAGCGAACTTCTTGTGTTCTTGCAAGAATAAATTGCTCACCTTCAACATCGCCTGTCTTTCAACATCCTGCTGTGTCGAAAATGCCGAATACCCCGTCCAAAACGGAGATGCCGTCGCTGGGCCTCACCATGCCGCAATTTCGGGTCCCGTCGAAGGAGTTTCTCGTGCCGGATGAGAAGGTGGAACTGCTGACGAAAAAAGGCCTAAACGCCTTCAAACAGTCCTTGCCGAAGGGCATCGAAATTCCGGACGAAGAAAATCCGCACAAGGGTGTGTCCAGCGGTAGGAATTATATTATCTGATGTGTAAATTATTTATTTATATCAAATGTTTGTTGAGAATCTTCTCGATCTCGACCTCCTACCTTGATTTTGCTTTTTTCACGTGAGGAGATACACGTAAGGAGAAAGCAAAACTGCATCTTCTATTACAGTGCCGTTTCCCAAATTCACGGAGTTCGACATCGAGGCGCACAAGAAGATGGTCGAAAAACAGGAAGAGGAACGCGCGCAGCACAACAAGAAGTTCGTCGAGGCGCAGCGCGCGGCGGCGTTGAAGCCGGTGCAGCAACCGGTGCAGCCGGAGGGCTCGGTGTACACCGGTCCGTCGGCGTTTTTCCCGTGCAATCCGAAGCTCGGTCTGGCCCAGTACATCGTGAAAACCGAATTGCAGAAACTGGTGGACTATCCCTTGCAAAAGTATCGTCCTAGTAGAAATCCAAATCGCGTTGAAAATTCGGTCAGCATATATGGAATTTGTGATGCTGATTTCACTTCACAACTAGATTTGTACATACGAGTGCGATCCTTTTGCAATGCATATCGATGGTTCCGACGCGTCCTCGGACGTGAAACTGCAATTGCAGGAGATCATGGAGAAGGTCGCGAAAATCTGATGAGGTTCTTGGTTTCAGGAATGAGTAGAACGAAGCTTCGGCTTCGTTTTATGGGAACTAGGGCTTTATTCACACCTTCGACATCCACGAACAGCATGAGTTTCAGTGCGCATCAAATGATAGATTTTATTACTAGCAACCAGGAATGTTTGAGCGAGTTATGAGCAGATTGTGACAGTGAATTGACCTGTACGCTCTTGTTCTTTCTAGTGCGTTTAGAATGTGAATCTTCGTTTTTTGTAAACAATGAATTCAAAATCAAAAATATGGGAAAACTCTTCTAGATCTACGTACCTAGCCGCACGTATTCAGCAGTTGGGTTTCCGATTGAAATCTGTACAGAAGCAAAAAAATCAAGGCACTACAATCAAAATTAATTTCAGTATTCTCCTTCAGACATTTTATTAGAGCCAGCTATGTATCGCTACGAAAAGGAAAAGAATAAAGAAAAACAATACAAAAATTGGACGCTCACTGTACATCTAAGAACGTTGATGGATAAAGTCCCGCGCTTTCAGCATCGCCGCCGCTTTTTCAACGTGGAGCGTAATCGTTAGATTCTTGAAAGACAAACGGATAGGAAAAAACTTTATCTCAATGATGTTGCTGGGCATGATGCGCACAGCATAGCACGCCCTACAACTTGTGAAGATGAAGGGTGTTTTAGTGTGCCGACCGTGTTTGTTTTTCCATGGTACCAGGAAGGCGAAGGTCGGTCATGGGTTTCTGTCTCCTGGGTAGCTACAAGTCGTGTTTTTTTCTTTTCGTCATTGGGGGAACTGAAATTGCAGAGCAAATGGGCGGTCCATGAGGATTTCAAAATCGTGTATGTGCTTTCGAAAACTACAGGCAAGGTAGCAAATACATTCGTCGTTTTACTCGTTCTTGACGACGAAACAAAAGCAGGCACCCCTCATCTTTTCGCGACCCCCACCAAACACGCCTCTTAAACCCCCATAAAACTCCCTTTGTTTCTTTTCGCTTGACCTCGAAATGTAAGTGAGCAGGAGCCTCCTGTGAAGCTGAAACAAAATTCCGAATCAAGTCGCGTAACGTAAAAAGCTGTACGTCTTGTTGCATAAACCGTTGCTTTTTCAAGACAGAAAAGCCAAAGTCAACAATGCTCCGTGACAAGTACCCCGCCCCCCGACGCGGCGCCCGGCCGCAAACTGGCACTTGTTTGCCCCACTGCCAAATGACGGAAGAATCCTCCGAGGCGATATTCAAGGAATTCGTGGAAAGAGCGACAGAGATGCTGCAGGGAAACGACAAGGACGCGCTCGACTACTGTGTCGAAGTGGGCCCAACGGGGATCAGCGTCCCGTCTACTTTCCCGGCGTTTCACTGGAATTCACGGACGATGAGGCCAGCAGGTAAAGACGGTGGCATGAACACGATGAACACCAGGAATTGTTTTATGGTCGGTACCGAGTTCGCGCACATCCACGCGAAGTACTTTGAAAAAGATCCATTAAGAAGCGCAAAACAAGACACCCGAGAGCGAGACCGCCCCTGGCAGGTGTGGCAAGGCGGGGGGTTAGGATCAATGCATTTGACGCTGGATCTCCAAGACGCGGAGGAGCTGAACCGCCTTGGGTGGACTGAATTCCATCTGCTAGCCGCGCAGAAGCACCCGGGAGTGCCGGCGGGGTTGGTGCTGGTTTACGCACCAAGGAATGAGGAGGAGATTGAGGTTTGTTTGAAGATTTTACAAGCAAGTTTGGATTTCGTGGTAGCGCATTTTAGATAAAGATTTTAGGATCGAGTTTATTGAGGCTAAAAACGGTGGAAAAGAAAGGAACCAGCTGAACTCAACTTGTCTTCACCGCCTTTAGCTGCTGCTGCTGTAGTGCGCAGGTCTGTACGGTTCGGCTATGACTTGTGCACGAGTAGTGCAAGAACCCGTGTTCATCTTTTGTGGTGTGGCCACGTGGCCAGGTCGTCTCGTTTCGATGCGTTTCGTCTACAGGACAGGAAAGACTTCTGAATCTGAGTTCAACAATGTTGATTCAGACGAGCGGAGAGGCAGGATAAAATGTTGAGTCAATCGAGCGAAAAACAGTTCTGTCGTATTCGTCGTGATAATATGGAGGTTTGCACAGCTAGCGTCTCGTCGTTCGAGCGAAAGCTGAAGTTCCTCCACTATGATCGTAGGAACTTCTTCTACGCGTATATGAATGAAATTGAAAAGTAACTACTAGTAGTACTAGTACACACGACACCATCCAGCATACTACTGTGAAGAGCAACAGCACATCAAAAGAACACATCCCGAAAACAAAATGGCGCCGAAAAAGAAGAGAGACAAGAATGGCGCCGAGGAAAAAGTAAAGCCGTCCTTCACCACCTTCGTTCGGCTACACGGGACTCTCGACGGTGATTCTGAAAACTTGTCAATCAAAGAATCACGGGAAGAGTCTCTTGATGGAGGACGAAGCACGAGTAAATCCAGGTCAAAATCTCCGTCGCCGAAAAAGCACACGAAAAAGGCGAATTCGGTATCCACTGCATGAAGGCGCAGCGCGCGGCGCGCGGCGGCGTTGAAGCCGGTGCAGCAACCGGTGCAGCCGGAGGGCTCGGTCTACCCCGGTCCGTCGGCGTTTTTCCTGTGCAATCCGAAGCTCGGTCTGGCCCAGTACATCGTGAAAACCGAATTGCAGAAACTGGTGGACTATCCCTTGCAAAAGTATCGTCCTAGTAGAAATCCAAATCGCGTTGAAAATTCGGTCAGCATATATGGAATTTGTGATGCTGATTTCACTTCACATACATACGAGTGCGATCCTTTTGCAATGCATATCGATGGTTCCGACGCATCCTCGGAGATGAAAGTGAAGCTCTTGGAGATTATGGAGAAGGTCGCGAAAATCTGATGAGGCTGGTTTCAGGAGTGAGTAGAACGAAGCTTCGGCTTCGTTTTATGGGAACTAGGGCTTTCTTCACACCTTCGACATCCAAGAACAGCAAGAGTTTCAGCAAGTATTAAATGGGAGACTTTATTACTAGCAACCAGGAATGTTTGAGCGAGTTATGAGCAGACTGTAACAGTGAATTGACCTGTACGCTCTTGTTCTTTCTAGTGCGTTTAGAATGTGAATCTTCGTTTTTTGTAAACAATCAATTCAAAATCAGAGATATAGCAAAACTTGTTCTAGATTTACATCCACCTAGCCTCGCGTATTCAGCAGTTGAGTTTTCTATTCGAAACTGTACAGAAGCAAAAAAATCAAGGCACTACAATCAAAATTAATTTCAGTATTCTTCTTCAGACAGTTTGTTATCTTATGGCCAGCTATGTATCGCTACGAAAAGAATAGAGAAAAACAATACAAAAATTGGACGCTCACTGTACATCTAAGAACGTTGATGGATATAGTCCCGCGCTTTCAGCATCACCGCCGCTTTTTCAACGCCGAGCGTATACTTAGATTCTTGAATGACAAACGGATAGGAAAAAACTTTATCTCAACGATGTTGCTGGGCATCAAGTGCGCGCAGCACAGCACCAACTACTTGTGAAGTTGAAGAGTGTTGTAGCGAGCCGACCGTGGTTGTTTGTGTGTATCAGGAAGAGAAGGTCGGCCATGTGTTTCTGTCTCGCGGGCACCACACCTACAAGTCGTGTTTTTTTCTTTTTGTCATCGGGGAAACTGAAATTCTCGGGAGCAAATGGGCGGTCAACGAGGATTTCAAAGTCGTGCACAAGCACGTCGTGTTTTCGAAAACTACAGGCAAAGTACAAATCGCATTCGTATTCGTTCTTGAGGAAAAGCAGGCACCCCTCACCTTTTCGCGTCCCCCACCAAACACGCCTCTCAAACCACCATAAAACTCCTTTTGTTTCTTTTCGCCTGACCTCGAATTGGATAGTGAGGATGAGCTTATGTTGAGATTAAAAATTGTTCCGAAACAATTGCAACGCAAAAAGCTGTACGTCTTGTTGCGTCAACCCGTTTTTTTTCAAGACAGAAAAGGCCAAGTCAACAATGCTCCGCGACAACTACCCCGCCCCGCGACCCGGCGCCCGGCCGCAAACCGGCACGTGCTTGCCCCACTGCCAGATGACCGAGGAATCCTCCGAGGTGATATTCAAACAGTTTGTGGAAAAAGCGACAGAGATGCTGCAGGGAAAGAACGACAAGGAAACGCTTGATTACTGTGTCGAAGTGGGCCCAACGGGGATCAGCGTTCCTTCGACCTACCCTGCTTTTCACTGGAATCCGAAGACAATGAAACCAGCTAAAACCGGTGGCATGATGATGAGCACCAGAGATTGCTTCATGGTCGGTACCGAGTTCGCGCACATCCACGCCAAGTACTTTGAAAAAGATCCATTAAATGCAAAACAAAGGGGCCCAGTAGACCGCCCCTGGCAGGTGTGGCAAGGCGGGGGGTTAGGCTCGATGCACTTGACGCTGGATCTCCAAGATGCGGAGGAGCTGAACCGCCTCGGGTGGACAGAATTCCATCTTTTATCCGCGCAGAAGCACCCGGGAGTGCCGCCGGGGTTGGTGCTGGTTTACGCACCAAGGAATGAGGAAGAGATTGAGGTCTGTCTGAAAATCTTAAAAGCGAGTTTGGATTTTGTGGTAGCGCATTTTCGATGAGATTTTAGGATCGAGTTTGAGGCTAAGAACGGTGGAAAAGAAAGGAACCAGGTGAACTCAACTTGGTTTCACCCTTTAGCTGCTGCTGCTGTAGTTCGCAGGTCTGTCCGGTGCAGCTACGACTTGTGCACGAATAGTGCAAGAACCCGTGTTCAACATCTTCCGTGGTGTGGTCACGTGGCCATGTCGTCTCGTTTCGATGCATTTTGTCTAGAGGACAGGATAGACTTCTGAATCTGAGTTCAACGATGTTGATTTAGACGAGCGGAGAGAAAGGAAAAGACTTTGAGTCAATCGAGCGAAGAATAGAACAGTTGTCGTATTCGTCGTGATATAGAGGTTTGCATATCTAGTGTCTCGTCGTTCGAGCGAAAGCTGAAGTTCGTCTCCTATGATCGTAGAAACTTCTACGCGTATATGAATGAAAAGTAACTACTAGTAGTACTAGTACATCACACGACACCAGCATACTACTGTGAAGAGCAACAGGACATCAAAAGAACAAATCTCGAAAAAAACAAAATGGCGCCGAAAAAGAAGAAAGACAAGAATGGCGCCGAGGAAAAAGTGAAGCCGTCCTTCACTACCTTCGTTCGCCTGCACGGGACCCTTGATGGCGATTCTGAAAATTTGTCGATCAAAGAATCACGCGAAGAGTCTCTTGATGGAGGACGAAGCACGAGTAAATCCAGGTCAAAATCTCCGTCGCCAAAGAAGCACACCAGCAAGGCTAATTCAGACGGGACGTACGATGTTGACCCCGAAGATGGTCGTAGGAGAAGCAGGAGCCGGAGCCGCTCCAACTCTCCGTCCAAATCCCCCAAACCACCACCCCCGAGAGGTCGGAAGCGAAGAAAATCCTCCATCGACAAACGAGAAGACAGCATCATGCTGTTTCAGCACAAGATGCAAGATGACTACGTCAAAGCACTTCGGAGGGTATGAACTGCAAAAGTATCGTACTCGTAGTATCGCAATACAAATTTAGCTCAGCATGAGAAATGGAATTTCTCATGCTGATTTAGCTTGAAAAAAAAATTTGTCTTGCATGATTGCAATCACTACGAGTGCGATCATACTTTTGCACAGGATAGAGGGAAAACCTTTCCTACGTCGCCCAAGCGATATCGCCGATCCGGATTGCGAAGGAGGTGGCGAGCGGTGTGGCGAAGCGGATCAGTCCGGCGAAGAAACCGGCGTTTTTGGTGTCGAAGGAACAAGAGACGGAATCGAGTCAAAAACAGCGAGCGTTTGAAACGCTGGAACAATCAGCTGATAAAAAGAATAAAATCATCCCGCTCAGTAATTGGGCACCGGGGTCGACTAACAGTAGTTGGACCAGTGGCGCGTCGTATTCCACGACACAATCTGACGGGAACTACACGGGAACAGGTGCAGGAGCCACTTCTAGTAGTAAACCAAAAAATAAACAGCAACCTTTTCTCTTCGCGCCAGAAGACGGAGACTACGGTCCGGACGACCCAGTGAAGCAATCGACGCGGGAGAGCTTTTACCAACGCAGTCAAATGAGCAATGATCACGTCGTCAACATCCCGCCGCCGACGGAGGACGATAAGATTCTCTACCCGAATGAGACGGTGCAACAAAGGTACAGACGGCTGCAGAAGCAGGAATTGGATGAGATGTACATGAGCAGGAACGAGTACGACAGTTCACAACTCCCCCTCCTCCTCATTTGTTTTGCATGGACAGCAATACAAACACCCGCACCTATGAAGCCTGTGCATGACAAGTTCACACTCGTATTGTAGTTACTGTTTGGGCTTGCGGACGAATCTGTCATGCGAACAGTACCACAGTGCAGCGCTTGGACTTGGTATTTATGCATGACAAACGAGGGGGAGGGGGAGTTGTACGCTCTCATAACGAGAAGAAGATCCGGGAACTGGAGAAGCACGAGATAGCGACGAAGATCAAGTGGAACAAACAGAAAATAGAGGAAGATTCCAAGGAAGTCGAAGAGGACGAGAACCGGAGAGAACGAAGACGGATGAGGCTCGTGGCAAAATCCTCCGTCCCGGTAGCGAACTTGCCGCGGGAGCTGTCCGAGCTAGTGCAGGTTCGGGAACGGAACAATCCAAAAAACGGGGACGAGACGCTGATTAAAACACTGAAGAAATTCGGGATCAAAGATGCGAGATTAAAGTTGTCGCAATACAAGACGGCGTTATTGAGGTACTGATGATGTAGTTTTTTGACTTTGGTATAGTTTGTCGTGCACAATTTGCATCATCGGCTGTGTGTGTCATGCTCATCTGTACATCACGCAGCAAACACTTTCATAGGTACACGCAATGGAAATCCCCCGTCTGCCCTCCCGACCCGATTTACAAAGCTAATGCAACCGAACGGCAAAACCTGGCTGGGGAAGTGCACGGCTCCGGATTAGTAACGATCAATAAGGACTTCGACGACGCCTTGGAGCACAAGCGACAGATGTACGTGAAAGATAAATTAGAAGCGAACTCCCCACTAGACAACCTCTCCACGCTATCGTAAGAAAAAACTGTTTCACTGTAAGGATTTTGCAAGTTTTGCATTACAAGTTCGCTACACATTACAAAGAAAACTTGCCATGCAAGGATCCTAACGGAAAACACCACTAAAAATCATTTGTCTTGCATGTGTAGCAAGACAAACACTTCAGTGAGATGCATTTTCTGCGTCACAAGTTCACAGCGAAGCAGTTTTTTCTTGCGATACACGCCGGGAGACCATCATTCTGACACGGTGTCCGTGATCAGTTCCAAAGCGATGTTGGACCAAGTAGCAGCGGAGAACGAAACGCTGAATCCTTTGACAAGGGTGAAACACCCGGAGGAGGAGAAAAGACTAGCAAGGGAGCGGGAGAGGCTGAAAAAAGAAAAGCAAAGAGATCAGCAGTACTTGGAAGCTTATCGGGAGGAGAAGCGGATGCAGGGAGAATCGTCGACCGAAAATCCTTATGCATTGCAAAAGTGTGAACGTTTCTTGCAGCACTTTGCATGACAGGTCTGTTCTTTTTACGTGAATCCGCATCACAGATCTCATTTTTCATTTTGGAAAGATTTGTCATGCAATCTACACTACTGGTACAACTGCGATACGCATACCGATACTTTTGCAATGCATACTCCCAATCTGGGTATCTTCACCAAGGAGGAACCAAAAGTCCGCTTTGCCGATGGAGTCAACCCCGGGGAAGATGAGAATTTTGATCTAAAATTCACGGGAAATAAGAGATCCGTGCGGGGGAAGGTGTTTGCCAAAGCGGTTGACAAAAAAGCAGAGTACCCCGCGCAGTTTTCACCGCAGAAAGGAGGGACCAAGCCGAGCGGGGCTTTGCGGAGTCAGAAAAGTTTGGACAACAGTGACTTAGATGAGGAGGAACTTCCGGAAGAGGAGAATGATCCCCACTACGACCCGTGTTTGTCTCCAACGCAGAAACTAGACGTGGATAAACTGTACTATGCCGTTCTCAGACGTTACATTCTCAACAGTAATGCATGAATCTGTGATGCAAAGTAACCATAATCCACCACAAAATCAAGCTACCTCGCATGACAAGTTACCGAAGGGCCACACAGCATCTGAATCTGCGTCATCAAGTTTGTGATGCGAGAGCTGCAAGCTTGCCCCTTTCACTGCCGCTGGTCTTGCATTACAAATTCATGCAACAGCAGCTGCTGGGAGTGTAACGTTTGGGAATCCCATATGTACCGGATGGACTCGATGGAACAACTACAGCAGCAGATCGGGTTGCAAATGAACCAGAGAAACAAAGGACCGAAGTTCTCGTTATTCAACGCGAGCTTCAAGTTCAAGGAGTTCCTAGCGCCCGTGGAAGATAACGGCCTGGACCCGAGAGTGACACGGAAAAAACCACTCCCGCTCTATCCTGTGCAAAAGTATCGTACTCGTAGTAATTTCAATCATGCATTACAAATCTTTTCCTCAAGGTGAATCTGCATTACAAATTCAATTTCTCATGCTGAAAAAATTTGTATTGCAATACTACGAGTACGATACTTTTGCAGAGCATACGCTCTTGATTCGGCCGCTCTTCGTGGGGATCTATGCCATGATCGCCGGCATCTACTTCTGCACGGTGCCGCTGCGATATGAAAGTGCACAATTCCCCCTCCCCCTCGTTTGTCATGCAAGATCTCAAATCCAGCTGCTGCCCTGTAGCACTGTTTGCATCACAAATTCTGCAAGTCCAAACAGTACCACACGAGGCGCATGAATTTGTCATGCATAGGCTCCATGTGTGCTGATGTCTGTATTGCTGCTTATGCCATACAAATGAGGGGGAGGGGGGGTTGTGCACTGTCATATGCGAGAGGCCGAACAGGCGGGGAGGCACTTCTGGCAGTGGACCAACGCAAACTGCTATGCAAGAAAAAAACTGTGTAGGTGTTGTAAGTCTGTCATGCAAAGCATGCAACACAGCTGCGCCTGTCATGCTGGTCAGCCATGAAGTCCTCTTTTCATATCTGTTTTCATGTGGGAGCTGCGCATGGCAGGCTTTCTCTGTCATGCACAGCAAATTTGTCATGCTCTCACCCCAAGAATAAACCTAAAGCTAAACCAATACACTTTTTTGTCGGGATAATTGCCGGATCTGGAGGTTTACCGACATATGCTCGGTTTGCGCTTTGAAATCCGACGGGGGCGCGGAGCGGTGCGGGGTTAGTGACGTCGCGCGGTACAGTAACGGGTGTCAGTTCGACATTCTAATCCGGTATGATAGTGACGGCGGGGAAGAAGACTCGCAGGTGGCCGAGGGCAATTGGTATCCCGAGTACGAATGGGACGGGAAAGAATACGATTTAGCGCCCAGGGAATACTTCAACCAGTGTCCGGGCGGGAAAGGTATAGATTTTTTACGTTTAGTTAATTTCACGTTTTTGAGGATGCATGACAAGCAGGCTGTCTCTTGTACGATTTCGCATGACAAATCCAAATCAAAACAGCCACCTCCCCCGCCTCTCTCCGCCTTCCCCGCGCGGAGATGGAAAAACTCGAAAACTGCTGCATCTACCACAACCCCACCACCGATCTGTTCTGCGACATGTGGTCCTACGGGAACACCAAAGGCTCCTGGCCTTGCCGGGTGGCGGAGGGGGACATCTTACCGGCAACCACCACCGAGCGCCCCAGGTTTGCCCAGGTCTGGATCTTCGGCCACAACCAGTCCGAGTGGTGGACCTACGCGGGGCTGTGCTTCGCGCTGATGTTGGTCTTGTGGAAATTTTGGCTGTGGCCGCTTTGGATTTACCAGCTATGCATTGCAAACGTATCGTACTAGTATAAATCACATGACAAATTTACTCAGCATGAGAAATAAATTTTGTAATGCGGACTGAACTTGAGAAAAAAACTTGCAATGCAGGAATGCGATTACTACAAGTGCGGTACTTTTACACTGGATACCAGCGGTACGAAGACAAAAGGTTGGAGCAGAGGAGGGAGTTAGAGGAGATGAAAAGGAGAACGGGGAAAGGGTTCTTTGATAAAGCAACGGGCAAATTCGTCACCTTCGATCCGAACGAGTATTACGAAGAGCAGGAGAATAGCAGTGGTTACGGCTACGGCGGGTCGTCCCCTGCCCTGTACTACGCGGAACCCCCTTCTGTCTCCGAAGATTTCGATAGTGAAGACATCAAGCCCAGAAGTAAACCTTCCAACTACCATATCCAC
Organism: Amoebophrya sp. A120; assembly: GCA_905178155.1. Classification (NCBI taxonomy): domain Eukaryota; class Dinophyceae; order Syndiniales; family Amoebophryaceae; genus Amoebophrya; species Amoebophrya sp. A120. The sequence continues at coordinate 8,502,613 of CAJINV010000005.1, forward strand.
TGCAAGTATGTCTGGGTCTGGACGGTTGCGAGATTTGTCATGCTTGTCTCCCATGACGCTGGGCTTTGTGTTGCGTGGCTACGAACAGCTCCGCTTGCCTGTTATGCAAAAACGCTGTTTCTCATGCGGAAAAGGCAACACAGAGCGACGGAAAAGCCTGTCATGCTTGGCGGTGCATCACAGAGGGCTATACTATTCACTGGCTTACATCAGAACCTTCCAGACCACCCAGACGTATTTGCAATGCATATACCACAATAAAATGCTGAAAGCTTCGATGAAGGGCTTGCTGTCACCGAAGAGATATCCTGTGCAAAAGTATCGTACTCGTAGTAATTCTTGCAGTCATGCATTACAAATCTCTTCGTTAGGGTAAATCCGCATTACAAATCTAATTTCTCATACTGAGAAAATTTTTGTTGCATTTCTACGAGTACGATACTTTTGCAATTCATAAGAGAAGGCCGAACAAGGATGGAGAGATAGTGGAAATTAGTCTGGAAAACCAAGTCCCTGCGCGGTCTCTGAACAACCCAGACACCACCTTTGCCTATGACTCCGCACGGAACCCGTTCCGCGTGGCGTATGCATTGCAAAAGTATCGCACCAGTGGAAATTGCATTACAAATTGGCTCAGCATTACATGATATGCGAAGTTTGTCATGCTGTCTCAGTTTCGGAGCGAGATTTGTCATGCGCGTCAGCAATTAGTACGAGTACGATACTTTTGCAAGGCATATGGCGCACAATGAGACGATCGGCGGTGTTAACGAGATAATAGATCCACGGTACCCCGAGGGGCAGCGACCCGGGAGCAGAGGGCAGAACCTCGGGAATAAGCCGGTGAGGATGACGCGAGCAGATATATCGAATGCAAAATGTTGACATCGTACTCCTCGTAGACTCATCGCAGTACAGCATGACAGATCTAGTTTCTTAGCTAGTTCAGCATTACAAATTCCATTTTTCGTTGTGGAAAAATTTGTGATGCTATTTCTACGTAGTGCGACCTTTTTGCACTGCATAAGACAGGATGATGGACAAATTCCGCTTGTTGAAGTCCAAAGTTTCCGACCATCTCTTCCACCAGCCCGGGAAAATCGCGAACCAGTCACAGCAGGACGTAATAACCGCGCAGGAGAGAAACATTGAAAGAATGCAGTTCGACGGGGACGACTATTACTCGCAGACCGCGATAAGACTCGCCGGGGTTCCGCCACCGTTGTACTTGCAGGGGAAATTCATAGAAGACGTCGGAGGAGGACCTGCTGCTTCGAAAAAAGAGGTGGATAATAGCAACATTCTCATCACAGCAGAAAACAACAACATCGACGCAAAAGGCGGACGGAACCGAAAGACCAGTAAAGACCGCGGCCGATCCCAAGAAAACAAAAACCTCTCGCACATGAGGAAAGCGAACAAAAACGAGCATTTGGTGCCACTTATGCATTGCAAAAGCATCGTACTAGTATAAATTGCATTACAAGTTGACGTAGCATTACAAATTGAATTTGTATTGCGGATTTGCCTGAACAAAAAGATTTGTAATGCATAAACGCAATTAGTACGAGTACGATGCTTCTGCACAGGATACCGCTACCGGGTGGGTTTCAGGAACAGAGAAGCACAATAATCCGGATATGCTGTGCAAAAGTATCGTACTCGTATAAATGCAGGTCTTGCATTACAAATTTCTTTGTCAAGGCAAATCAGCATTACAAATTTTCTTTCTCATGCTGAGGAAATTTGTAATGCATTTATACGAGTACGATACTTTTGCACAGCATACCGGATGCAGGATAGCAAGGACACTATTGGGCGATCAAATGTGTACGATAACGCGCCGGTCGTGGAGACCAGAGGAGATCAAGCGAGGAGTGCCGAGGAACAGGAAGACTCCTTATGCATTGCAAAAGTATAATGTTCCTCGCGCTAGTAGAAATCGTTTCACCAATTTGATTAGCATGGAAAATGGAATTTGTTGTGCGTGTTAGTGTACAAAGGTGATCATCTCTCATGCCTGATTGCCATTAGTACGAGTGCGATACTTTTGCGATCCATACTCCTTCGAATTCTACAATGACGTCGATGCGACGTTTCAGCACGTGCGGAAAGGTATCAAATGCAAATAGGTCTGGGTCTGGAAACTTGTGATGCTGGCCGGAAAATCTTGAGGACGTCCCAAGTGGTGGCCCTCGCATGACAAGTTTTTGAGCTGCTAGGTGTTGCGTGTTCAGCATGGCAACCTGTGTTTCCGCATGACAGAAAACTGGGACGCTTGGCTAACGCGCATGACAGACTTGAGAGTCATGCTGGCCGAGCATGACAAAGTCTGCACTCTTCCAGACGCAGAGAGATTTGCAATGCATAAAAGGAAGCAGCTCCTCTTCTAGCTCCTCGGCACGACACCAAGATACAGTCTCTTACCCCGCCAGCCAGTTTCTTGGACGAAACAAGACGCAGTTCCACCCGGGGCCAGACGCGCCAGTCTACGACCAGCCCCACATGTTCTCGCAGGACAGCTCGCAAGGCGTGTCGACAAGTACAACCGCTGGTAATCTTCATGCGAGAATCAATCCCGCGTCCATGCTCGGACCTAACGGCGGTTCCACTTCCACGTCCTCCCGCGCCACAAGGGTCGGGGTCTTTGGCAACCCGGGACCTGGACCCGCGTATTACGACGTTGGCGGGGTGAAAGAGGAGGTGATTCTAGGCTCGGAAATGGTGAAGAAGAACTGGACGCATTCGGAACTCCGGGCGAAATCACCCTTGAAAAGGCGCATCGAGGCGTGCGGAGATAATGTGTTGGGGGAGAACGAATTATATCACAGGAAAAAGTGTTAACGTTAACGGAATTTGTGATGCAACAATGCATCGCAAAACGTGCCAGAATTTGTCGTGCATAGCATGCGTATTGGACTACATTTGTGATGCATGACTGTAATCTGTGAAAACCGTTAACGTATAACGCTTTTTCTTGTGATAGATTAAGGAAGATGTTCAAGAAAGCAAAAGCGAAAAACAAGCTGCAAACTGCGGAAGAGAAGTTTTGGCCGAAGCCAGGGGCTACAATACAGAACACCAGTGCTAATAATTCTGCGAACCGCAGTCGGGCAAACAGTAAAGACAGTGCGTTTTCATCCTCCGGGAATAGCTCGGATGAAGGAGGGGGTAATGGTCCCCTGTTTTCCCGAAACAGCTCGAAAGTTTTACCAAGGATCCAGGAGAACGAGGAGTTATTTCCGTATGGAGGAGGAGGCGGGTTCGGTGCTGGTAGCGTCGAGGAAGAGAATTCGTCCATGGTGTTTCCACCAAATAATAACATCAGCGCACAGCATAACCATAACAATTCAACTTCATCTGTGCTGTCGCAATCCGAGGAAGATGAACAAACCTGGAACAAATACGTGGAGAACGGACTAGTCGTCGCAAAGGCGAAACCAAAAGCAAAGCAGCGGTACAAAATGCCCGCGGCGGCTACGAAAATGCAGACGCGGAACGCTGGTGGGGGATTGAATTCAGGGTTTTTGTAAAAAGATATTTCTTTACGTTTACGATCTGTGGAACAGCTGCGAATTATGCTGGTTTCAATTTTGACAATAAAGAACTTCTCTTTATTCAGTTTCAACAAATAGTTCACTGCCGTGATTTGACTTCCGTTTCCGTTTCAGAACTTGAATCGCTGGATTATCTTGCAGGCACCGGCGGATGCTGGCTCTCTTCTAGCTGCACCGAAGCCGCCCAAGAGCGCTTGCTCGACACTGGTGGTGATTCTGATTGTGAGGACCGATCTAAACATCAGTTCTTGAGAGAAGAAGTATTTCAATCAAATTTGAACTACAGGCGTAGAAGGGTAAGTTAGAAGTAGCTTCTTCCACAGCAGCATCGTCGTGAAGATGCGTGTGTTCTTCGCGTTCGAACGCCCAACGAAGATTTTGTTGCTCTCTGTGGTGACACTGCCGCTTGTTTGTGCTCTTTTTTTTGTTCTGGCCCATTGTATCGTGACGGAGATCTTGTTGATCTTCACGGTCGCCCCCCGCAAGGATGATCAGGAGACGGAAACAATGGATCCTCCAACCTACTTTCTACTTGTATGTAGAGAATGAAGACGAAAAGCAGGAGCATCTTCCTAGGTAGCTACTTAGTTGCTATCGCAGGTACTACAAACCATGTCCTTTATTTGAAAAGGATTGGAATGATTTCATTTATGCATATGCACTAAAAAAGGCGGGTAGTATAGTTGCAAACGTCGATCCGGTTCTTGTTCCCATGTTGCCCGATCATCTCTTTTCCAACATAAATTTGATTTTCACGAAGAAAATTCTTCCCTTTTTCGAACAAACCACCATGTCTTGGAAGGACGCGTTTGGCCTGGCGCAGAAAGTGGTTAGTACGAGCCCCGACGTGTGCCAAGTAACGGTGAAAAACGCGACAGATATGAGAGTGTACAACTCCCGCTCCCCCTCATTTGTCATGCAAAATTCCAAATCCACCCTCAGCCTGTTAGTAGTGTTTGCATGACAGATTCCGGAATCCAAAACAGCACTACAATCCTCTATGAATTTGCCATGCGAATAAAGCTGCATCTTTGCCAGCGCTTGTGTTGCTGTTCATGCAACACAAATGAGGGGGAGGAGGAGTTGTGCAGTCTCATAACAGAAGAGTACCGTTTAAAAGTGAAGTCCTACAATCGGCACGACGCGGTTGTATCAATTGCAAATATGTCTGGGTCTGGAAGGCGGCAACTTGTCATGGTAAATCTGAAGCATGCAAAAATCTGTGTTGCCTGAGTGCCAAAAGCTGTCCACTTTTGACCAAGTTGGAAGGGAGTTTCTCATGCAGGATAGACATGATAGGGATCTCACAGAAACTGTCATGCTAGGTCCTGCACTCCAGACGACATGGATCATATAAAAATCTGCATGACAAGTTTACAATTTTCCAGACCAAGACATTTTTGCAGTGCATAGGTTGGGTTGTGGCACCACGCGGAGATGCAGTTAAAACCGGGGCAGTCTGACGGAAAAGGCAACACAGAGAGACGGAAAAGCCTGTCATGCTTGGCGGTGCATCACAGAGTACTATACTATTCACTGACTTGCATCACAACCTTCCAGACCACCCAGACGTATTTGCAATGCATATACCACAAGAAAATGCTGAAAGCGTCGATGAAGGGCTTGCTGTCACCAGAGAGATATCCTGTGCAAAAGTATCGTACTCGTAGTAATTGTTCTTGCAGTCATGCATTACAAATTTTTTTCTTAATGTAAATCCACATGACAAATTTTATTTCTCATGCTGAGGGAATTCGTCATGCATTTATACGAGTGCGATACTTGTGCAATGCATAAGAGAAGGCAGAACAAGGATGGAGAAAATGAGGAAATTAGTCTGGAAAACCAAGTCGCCGCACGGTCTCTGAACAACCCGGACACCATATGCATTGCAAATATGTCCTCTGGGTCTGGAAGGTTGGAACTTGTAATGCTAGCTTTCCATACCTAGGAAACCTGTATTGCGTAAGCAACAAAAGTCGGATGCAGGATAGCAAGGACACTATTGGGCGGTCGAATGTGTACGACAACGCACCGGTCATGGACCAAGCCAGAGAAGATGATCGACAAGCGAGGAGTGCCGAGGAACAGGAAGACTCCTTCGAATTCTACAACGACGTGGATGCCACGTTTCAGCACGTACGCAAAGGGAGCAGCTCCTCTTCTAGCTCCTTCGCACGACAAGATACGGTCTCTTACCCCGCCAGCCAGTTTCTCGGGCGGAACAAGACGCAGTTTCACCCGGGACCCGACGCCCCGGTGTACGACCAACCCCACATGTATCAAATGTAAAAATGTCTGGGTCTGGACGAATGCAACTTGTCATGATAAATCTGAAGCATGAAAAAATCTGTGTTGCATGATTACCAAAAGTCGTCCAGTTTTGACCAAGTCGGGAGGGATTTTCTCATGCAGGATAGGCTGGCATGAGAGAGATCGCACAGAATCTGTCATGCTGTGTCCTGCATTCCAGACCTCATGGGTCATGGAAAATCTGCATGACAAGTTTACAATTTTCCAGACCAAGACACTTTTGCAGTGCATAGGTTGGGTTGTGGCACCACGCGGAGATGGAGTTGAAGCCGGGGCAGGAGTCTAGCCAATTCTCATAGGATTGCGCATGACAGGTTCCGGAGCATCAAACCCCACTACAATCTGGCGAAATTTGTATTGCAGAAAGTGGAACGCTCTGCGAGTCTGTCATGCTCATCATGCAAGACAAATCTCAGATTCTATTGTATCGGATGTGATTTCCGCGACCGATGGGTTGTTTATGGCCATGAAGCAGTGTACCTCGATTCAGCTACAGGTTTGCGTGGACCGGAATGCATTGTCGTATTATATATGATGACGATGGAACAAGACGAAAGAAGCCGGCTCGTTCCTGCGTCTGGCACAGCAACGCGCGGAACGACTATCAAATGGAAAAATGTCTGGGTCTGGAAGAATGCAACCTGTCACGCTAAATCTGAAGCATGCAAAAATCTGTGTTGCATGAGTGCCAAAAGCTGTCCACTTTCGACCAAGTTGGGAGGGAGTTTCTCATGCAGGATAGGCATGAGAGAGACCTCACAGACTCTGTCATCCTAGGTCCCGCATTCCAGACCTCAAGGGTCATGGAAAATCTGCATGACAAGTTTACACTCTTCCAGACCCAGACACTTTTACAATCCATAACGACAAAACGTACACCATTTCCGAGCGGTTTGAGGTGGATTCTGATTCTTGGTGGCCATCTGCGCGTGCGGGCAAGGGTAGTTCGGCCGAGCTTGAAGTTGTTGGATCATGAGAAACATGTGATAATGAACGAACTCCTTGCGAAGAAAGCGATTTGATGTTTAGCTTAGCCCGCCTTCGTACAGAGAGAAATGTCCTGTTCTTGAAGCGCTGTTTTTCATCATAAAAATGAAAATTATGAACTCCCTAGTAAATAATCTGCAGCCGAAGGGAGAACGCGAAGAACACAACTTACATGACAAAGTTTTTTACCTCTTGGTGGAGGTCACAAGAGCATCATGTTGCTACCTGGATGAAACCGAATTCTGTGTCTGGAGTTCCTGTGCTAGGGTCGCAAGTTTACTGGACAGCATCATCATGATAATGTCGGTCAAACTTACTAGTCGATTTTCACGAAGCTGCGTAGAGGTAGAAATATACAAAAAAAGGTTCTCCACCACTATCATTCGGTTAATATGATCGTGGCGTGATCTTCCCATTCATATCTGATTCGGTTTGGTTTTTCATCGAAGAAGAAATTTATGCAGCAGCAGATTCTCGGTGACGGTGTGGTCGCTCTTCGCTTACTTCGGTGTGAATGAAGATGTCTGCTTACTGCTTTATTTGTCCTCTCGGTTATTTTTCATCCGGATGTTAGGTGGATGCTTCGGTCGACCACACGGTCTGTGTGGAAATTCCACGCAGCGCAGTGCTGCTGTTGCCGCATGTCGCTGCTACTCGGGTAGTCTGTTTGATGTCCTAAGGACCACCTCCAAGAAGGGACGGAAAATGCAGTGGCAAATACTTATGCGGCGATTGAAGATGTGCCATGGCCCAGACGTTTTGTACATTCATTAAGCAGCAGCTTGCCATGGAAATCTATTTTTGTATTTCTTCCTCGATTATGTAGGATTCATCATCTTCGTACATTTTTACAACTTTTTTCGCCCTCCATTGATTCGCTAAAGACGGGCCTTTGTTGATAGGATGTGATTGGCCCTGGCGGCCAGCGGCTGGTCCCTGAGTTACAACTCCCAGCACAAGATGATTTTAAAGCACGGACGAGGAAATTGTGCCGCGGGGCAGTACTACATCGGTAGTAGAAGACCATTACAACACGGAAGGATATTGAACGACAAATCCGAGGATGTTATGGAGATCTCCTCCCTGTTTGTCCCGCCACGGAAGATAATCGCGAGCAGGCGGGGTTTCATGGTGCAGCTTTTGTCCTCGCGCATCATATTTGCCCTGCTTGTAGTAGTTCTTCCCACACTGCAAATCGGATGTGATGATTGGAAACAAGTAGCCAATGCTGTCACGATCCTGACCAGCAGGGCAGGAGAAGCCTCTACAACTTCCAGTAGATCATCATTCTCCGAGGAAAGCGAACAAGTCACCGCGTACGAACAGAAAAACACCAACGGGACTAAATCGCCGTTGATGTCGACGAAGAGTTTAATAAGCTCTTGGGAAAGCGATAGCGAAAGACAAAGTAGAGATGAACGTGAAGCTGCGACGTCACCTCTTGACAACATTAAAAGCAGCCTGCTCCAGCAGCAGGGGGCTGGGAACACCGCACTTCAACAAGCCGCGATTGAGCAAATCAGGACCGGCGTTGACCCGAACCTGTATGAATGGACGGAGAACGGCTACTGTTCCTGCCAAGGAAACTTCTGCCCGACGCGCTTCGCCAATGGTTTCGGCGGTCCGCTTGGTTTCGCGAATTGCCAACGCAATTGCACAGAAAACCCCGCATGTATGGGATTTGCCTACTCAGGGAACTGTGTGTACTCCGTCCAGCACAAACTGGTCGACGGCGTCATCGGTCCAGACGGTGATGCGTTTTTAGCTGGCCCGCTTTTGTCTGATCCTATGAACCGTTTGCGGGGGGATGAGACAGGCGACGACTGTATTGTGAGGAAAAATCCCCCCTCCCCATGTCGAGAAGGAGACTTGTGATGCTGATTTGTGACCACACAGCAGCTCTGTCTTGCATATGGGGCAAATGGGATCCGTTTAGCGCATTTCACCGCCAATCTGTGATGCGGTTTTACATACTGCAAAGGTGTCTGCCATGCCTAAGTCCTAGCCTGCTGCATGCCCAATCAGGCTCAGGAATTGCCTGTCCAAGCGCCTTCTGCACTACAGCGGTGATTTGTGTACAGAAATCCAGCAACAGAAATTTCCTTTTTTCTATGGGGTGGGAGCTTTTTTCACTTTGATAGACTGGACCAAAAGACTCCGCATGGCAACGTGGATAAGATACGGCTGCGTGCGAAAAATATTAAAGCCGGAAACTGCTTCAACCTCTCGGAGCCCCCAAGCGGAGCAGGCCCTTGTAAGCAAGTACCGCTCGGTCGTCGCGTTTCAGGGCCTCTGCGGATGCGGGCCGCTCAGCGTATGCAAAACGAAACGCTTCGCGCACCTCGGCCTGCACTCGTCACAGCTAGACTGCGAGCGGCTATGCGAGGAAGACCGGAACTGTGCGGCTTATCAATTTGGCGTGGTGTCGGAAGCGCTTGGGCGGTACCACCCGCTATCCCGCGAAAAAACTGTTTCACTGTGATGGTTTTGCAAGATTCGCATGACAAGTTTGCTACACATGACACAGAAAATTTGCCATGCGCTTTTCCCAAGGGAAAACACGCTTAAAAATCCATTGTGTTGCAGGTGTAGCAAGACAAACCCTTTGGTGTTTCGTTCTCTGCATCACAGGTTCACAGTGAAACAGTTTTTTCTTGCGATACCCGCATGGCCTGAACTACAACGCAAAAATTGCTGGAACGTGTCGCCTATCCTGTGCAAAAGTATCGCACTCGTATTGCAATCATGCGTTACAAATCTTTTTCTCAAGCTAATCAGCATTACAAATTTTATTTCTCATGCTGAGGAAATTTGTAATGCATTTGTACGAGTAGGAGTACGATACTTTTGCAGTTCATATCGCCTGTATGAGTCCACGTGGAACAGCCAGACAAGTACCGTGAGTGCGCCCGACCGAGCCTTTGGGCCGTATGAGATTTACAACACTCCTACGAGAGTGGTGCACAACTCCTCCTCCCTCTCGTCAATTGTCATGCAAAATCCCAAATCTTCCAGTTGGTGCCTTGTGGCACTCTTTCCATGACAAATTTCAGAAGTCCAAAGAGTACTACACTCGGCGCGTGAAGTTGTCATGCACAAGCTCCACGCGTGGTGGTGGTTGTGGTGCTGTTCATGCTATACAAATGAGGAGGAGGGGGAGTCCGTTGTGCGCTCTCATAGCCCCAGCGGGGACCTGGTACTCAGATGTGAACGAGGACAATTATCCTACGTAAAAACGTCCCCACACCATAGTCAAGATGGGAAATCTGCAAGACAAATCTCCAAGAAGTTCTGGGAGTTCTGCATGACAAGTTTCCATCTGCAGTGTAGTGCTGGTTAGCAAGGAAAGCCGCATGAGAAAGCCATTTACTCATCCTGTTTACAGCATTACAAATTCCAAAACACGACTGGGGATGCCTCTCAAGGAGATGTGCACTACAAATATTCCTGTCATTGCGCATTTGCATGACAACTCTGGGGTGGGGATGTTTTTCCTCAGAATAACAATGTTTTCATGTTTCCGAGAAAAACCGACGACGACGGGAAGGTGCTAGAAATCGACAACTTTTTATCCCACGAAAAAAGTGGTACAGTTACACATCTGCTGTAACTTCAGCATCACAAGTTTCCTCTGCATGACAGAGAAAACTTGCAATGCAAAGATCATGAGGGAAAACAGGAAGGAAACGAGGCTCCAAAGCATTTCCTGCATGAGAAAGGTTGTCTGTGTTGCCGGTCTTGCATGACAATGTGTAACTGTAACACTTTTTTCTCCCCATACTTTTCTCCAGTGGAGGACTTTTGGTGGGTTAACGAATTCTGCATGAAGAAAATGCCTGCGGGTACTACAGGATATGCATTGCAAATATGTCTGGGTCCTCGTCTGGAAGAATGAAGCCTGTCATGCGAAATCTGGATCACAAAAGAATCTGTGTTGCATGAACGGCAACAGTTTTGTTCGCGAATTTTTTTTATACGGAATAGGCATGAGGAAGGTCTGAAAATAAAATCTGTGAAGATGCTTGTGTGTGCATTACAGACCATAAGTCGTGTGGTCCGCGAGATGCATGACAAATCTTGCAACTTCTTTCCACACCCAGACACTTTTGCACTTGATACAGGAACAACAAACGCCAACAGCAACGGGAAGAACACTGGCGAGGGGTTCTTGGCCAACGCGAACGCAACAAATAAAACCATTACGGGAGCAGGTGTACTAGATCAAGATGCTTTAACCTTTCTCGATTGCTGCTTCTACGGAACCATTGTCATTGCAGTCTTGCTGATATGCACTGCAAAAACATCGTACTTACTAGTATGAGTCGCATGACAGATTTCCTCAGCTTGAGAAATGAAATTTGTAATGGAGATTTAACTTGAGAAAGAAATTTGTAATGCAGGAATGCGATTAGTACGAGTGCGATACTTTTGCAGTGCATGACTGACACTCGCATTGGTCTTTGTGCTCTTCCTCTTCCGCAAGGAATTGCAACAGCTGCGAGGGTATGGATTGTAAAAATGTCTGGGTCTGGAAGAATGCAAGATTTGTGATGCAGCTTTTCCATGACCCATGAGGTCTGGAATGCAGGACCTAGCATGACAGATGCTGCGCGATCTCTCTCATCCTCATGCCTATCCTGCATGAGAAACTCCCTCCCGACTTGGTCAAAACTGGACGGCTTTTGGTAGTTATGCAACACAGATTTTTGCATGCTTGAGATTTAGCATGACAAGTTGCAATCTTCCAGACCCAGACATTTTTACAATCCATAGAGGGACAGGCAAGCAGAAGCGACGAGGCCCGGCGGCGCAGCGGTGGCGCCACAGGAGCAGAGCCTACGCAAAAGATGCACAGCAGCACCCTCTTTACAACAAGAAGTACGAGCAGGTTGATGAAGTTGGAGGGAAGATGTTGAAAAGGACCACGGCAGTCGTCCCGACGGCGCATCACCGGCAGGGAAGAAGAACTCCTTCTGCCCCCCGCGGGGGTGATCATGAAGATCATCATCCGCGTGCTGGACGAGGAGGTACTGTCAGCACAGCGACGCTGAGAGATCGAAGGCCAGGGATGAACAAAGGGAGACATCAACCCGGTAGTTCCCCAACAACTGGTGCGCAGCAGGGGTCGCGACGTGGAGTAGACGTTGTAAACAAGAGCGCCAAGAAAATGAATACTGGTGCGACCACAACTACCTCGTCCCGGCCGGTAGACGCCTTGTCACGAAAAATGGTTCTCAACGTACAACAAGAACCACCACCACGGCAGCTGTCGGGGGTTTCTGAGGAGGCAGGAAACACGACGCATGCCATGGAAACAACAGCTGCGACTACAGCGCATGAAGATCGAAACGTGTCCATCCCGATTATCGCGGTCGGAAATATGCATTGCAAAAGTATCGTAATATAGTAGAAATGGAAATCGCGTTACGAAAACGAACTGGCTCAGCATTACAAAGAAATGGAATCTGTCATGCTGATTTAAATTAGAAGGAAAATAAGAATTTGTCATGCATAGCTGCAATTACTACGAGTGCGATACAACTTTTGCGGTTCATAGGAAGGAAAGAACAGCAACAACTGCAGGACGCGATGGATTTTGACAAAGCTATGCTGGCGGCGGAAATGAATGACAGGAGATGAAGCAGATGATACTACGTCCTCACACTATGTTCTCTGACGCAGATGAAACTACTTCCTAATCCTAAATGCTATAGCAGAGACAACAGTGGATCGTGCTGTGGCATAGGAAGTAGATCAAAAGAGGACCACGGAGTTTACTTATTTCCAAAACCACGACCGTCGTTTCTTTTCGAAATTATTTTGTTTTCTGGTACTGGATACTGCGATCATTTGAAGACCACGGGATTCTTGTGTCGCGACATGATCACGACCACGTGGCTCCTGCGACGCAAGACAACACAAATTTTGAAAAGTACTTTGATTTTTTCGTTTCCAAATTTAATATTCCTGAACTACGATAGGACCACGAGCTCCTGCGCACTTGTTGGGACATTTTTGTCTCCGTTTTGATGTTCATTTGGATTTGGGATGAGGACCTGCAGCTGTTTCACAAGCAAGCAGACGACCGCACGGTTTTTGCGGTGCAAGAAAAACGATAAATTCAAATGGCGAGAAAGAGAGCAGGGGTCTTCTCTACTCGGGCATCAGGGTGACGTTTTCTTTTTTTCGTGCATATAGTTGGATGAGAGAAGGTTTATTTTCACACACTGAGTAGAGCAGCGCAGGTGGAGGTGGCACCTGGAAAGGAGGGTCTTCGTAACTTGTGCGGAGTAGAGATCAAGCACAAATGCTGTCAGGCCTGAGCGATGGCATGATATTATGTGTGAAGATAATATTATCGGTTTCATCATCGGTCCTGCTCATCTCCAACTGCTGTCGTGACTGACTGCCGTAGAAGAGACGCAGCTCCTTTGCTCGACAGATGTTCAAAATACAGAAAACTAACGTGGAAAGAAAGCTTGGATCATCATCATTCTCAGAACTTGCCTGCTGTGTGGTCTCTCGTTAGGTTACACACGACTGGCTTCTTATGCTCTTCAGACGCGGGCACAGCTGCTGGAACTGCGGGACAGAAGAACAAAAGAACCACAAGCTGCTGCGTCTACTACCGTAAAGTAAGATAATAAACCATCAGATGGGTAGTTCTTCGCCGCCAGAGGGAACAACAAGTAGAAACACGGAGAAAAAAGTAGACACGCGAAGAACTACAAGTAGAGCACGACAGCACGACACCACGAGACGGCATATAGAGCCACGTAGCAGCAGCAGTTCTTCACCTTCGATCGAGAGTAGTGTTTTGAGCACTTCTTCTAGCAGCCTGAGTTCTTCTAGCAGGAGTAGGAAAAATCTTCGCGGCGCTGCAGGAGGACAGCAGCATCGAGCATCCCCTACTTCGCGGATTGAGAAAACTGAAGGAACATCAGAAGTCGTACCCAAAATATCAAATCGAGCTGGTGGAACAACTGGGCCATCATCAACTCGTGCAGGAAATACTAAAAACATCCTGTCGCACCGCAGCCGCAGCCGCACTCGGAGTAGTCGGACCGTGGAGACAACTGCTAGAGCCGCTGCAGTTCCTCGGGTCGGCGGGGAGGACAAGAAGAGAAATACGTCGCCTGGTGCTTCGAAGGACGACGACGAAGACGAACGAGAAGAGGACGGTGACGCAATCATGTCGAGCTCCAGCAGCTCCGGAGCGGCGCCGACGGCGGGAAAAAAAACCACAAATGATGTTCCCAACACGGCCGGGCGTCGCACGCTGCAGGAATTGAAACAAGCGTCGCCGTATCAATTGCAAAAGTAGCGTACTTGTATAGATGCATTACAAATTTCCAGAGCATGAGAAATGAAATTTGTAATGCGGATGTAGCTTCAGAACAAGATTTGTGACGCATGCTTGCAATTACTACGAGTGCGATGCTTTTGCACAGGATACACTGCCGTTTTTTCACCCGGAGGCGGTAACCAGCTGGCGGAAAATTTCCAAGTCTTCCTCGTCGAAGAGCGGAGAGAATTCGATCGACTCCATCTACTCGATATCAACTGGTGAAATATGTATGGGTCTGGAAGGTTGCAAGACTTGTCATGCAGGTTTTCCATGAGGACGCATTAGGTCTGTCATACGTGCAGCTCTGGCATGACAGATTCTGCGCGAGGACCTGTATCACGCCTTCTCTGCATGACAAACTGCCTCTCAAGAACTTGGTCAAATAAAGTAGGGAGCTTTTGGTATAATCACGCAACACAGATTTTTGCACTATCCAGAATCAGCATGACAAGTTCCAGCGCTCCAGACACCCAGGGAGATTTGCAAGGAATACTCGATCGGCGGGTCTCTGCTCCCAGACAGCGACGACAGCGACAAGTACTGCAAGAGCGCACTGCTATCCTGAGCAAAAGTATCGTACTCGTAGTAATCGCAGACATGCATTACAAATCTTGCTCTCAAGGTAAATCCGCATTACAAATTTCATTTCTCATGCTGAGGAAATTTGTAATGCATTCATACGAATACGATACTTTTGCAATGCATAACTGCGACGGTCCGACAAAACGGAGGTGGTGTTGAAGGGCAGGCACAAACTGCGGGGCTTCAAGGATGAGGAAGAGCTCGAGGATTGGAAAGTGTCTATGGCTTTGATGCACTACGTAACAAACAACAACGGAAGCAGTGGTAGCAGTAGCAGCACGTCTACTTCAGCTGGTGGAGCCAAAACCTCTGGGGATAAGAGGATAGCGCAAAACAACCCGCTGCCAAACATCGCACAAATGTATCCTCGAATTTTTGCTTTGTGTGATGTAAGACTGAGGAGTTAAAGTGAATTTTCATGTGCAATAAATGCAAAAATAAAACTACAAAGAATGTTCAAACAAAAATCAGCTCCGAGCTTTTGGAAGTATGGAGAGAAAAAAGTTTGTCACAGTCACTCACTTGCAGGTTTTGCATTACAAATTTTCTCAGCATCACAAACTTTCCTTGTATTGCAGAAACACTAGGGAGATCCCTGATGAAGTTTGGCTGTGATGCATTTTTACGCATGACAGGCAATTTTGTATTGCAAGAATGCGCATGAGTGATCGTGACGAACTTTTTTTCTTTGATAGGAAGACGAAAAGTGGTACTATGCGGTGATGGAAAAAGTCCACGGGCGCGACATGTTTGACTTCTTCATAGAAGATATCAGATGCAAATATGTTTGGGCGGTCTGAAACAAGAATGCAAGTTTGTGATGCTTGGTCGACAATACAGAAAAGTCTGTCATGTTTGTTGCGCTACAGAAGTGCCGCTGGTTTGTCATGCAAAAATGCCATTTGTCATGCGGTTACGCTAGATGTAGCCGCTCAGAAACTTGTCGTGCGCGGTTCTGCAATACAGTTTTATGATTCGGATATTAGCATGACAACTTTCCAGACTCAGACATATTTGCAACGCATAGAAGAGAAGCTGGCCAAAACGGACGACCTGAACTTAATCCACAAGATCGCACTGAACTTCATCCGGCAAGTCTGCAATGCGCTGCACGCACTACACTCCAAGGGCATCGTGCACCGGGACCTGATATCAAGATGAAAAATCCCCCCTCCTCATTTATTACTAAAACGGAGATTTGTGTAGCATGATTTGCTACCACATATCATGTTGTCATGCTGGAAGGCAAAAGGTGCGGACTGTAGTGCTGGCTGGCGTGGGAAAGCCTTGCGCCTTCAGCATGACAGGAGGCAACTGGAACTGGGAAACAGCATGAAAAATTGCCTGCAATTCAGGCCAATAGTGCGGCTCTGGGCCTTCTAGCAAAATACAAGTCGACGTGTGTACGCAAATCCAGCATCACAAATGTCCTTTTCAATATGGGGAGGGGGGATTTTTCCCCTGAATATCTGAAGTTCGAGAACATCGTGGTGGTAGAGAACGGCGGAAGTTGTCTATGGGAAGAAAAAACTGTTTCGCCGTGAAGGACTTGTGATGCATAGATCGGTACACAGAACTATTTGTCTTGCTACACCTGCAATGCCAGGACTCTTCAAAGGTGTTTTCCCTTTGGAAGCGCGCGTGGCAAATTTTCTGTGTCATGTGTAAGTATAGAAACTTGTGATGCAGATCTTGCAAATAAAAATCATCACAGTGAAGCATTTTTTCCTGCGATATTGTCACAACGGCTCATCGTCTCCAAAAAGGGCCTCGCCGGTCTTTGACCCAGCAAGAATGGAGGTATGATTCATGGTCATGCGCAGGTCTGACAGCATCGCTGACTGTGTTTTTTTTTGTCATGCGCAAATAGCACCATTGGCATTGGATCATCGAATCTGTGATGCAGTAGACCCGGCTTCTTTTGACAGTCAAATTTTACCTATGAGAAAGCTCTCCACCTCTCAGGTAAAGCTAATCGACTTCGACACGGCGGAGATTTTTGACGCGATATGACCTGCGAATATGTCTGGGTCCCATGGAAGAGTTGTGCACTGTTTGTCATGCACGGCTAGGATGCCTCCCAAGCCTGTCATGCACGTTACCCGAAAGTAGCCACATTTCTCTGTCATGTACGAACGCAGTGGGTGAAGATGCTGATAGAAGACAACACTGACTATTGTAATCAAAAAATTTCGCATGCTTGGCTGTCAACGTAGGCATAGGCGTTCGCATGATTCGCCGAAATACACCAGCCTCCACAAGTTTCCACACAATCCAGGGATATTTGCAGTGGATACGCGAACCGCATATACTACCATGTTCTCGGGTATGGAAGTGTCAGGATCGAAATCGGCAAAATCAAAAAATTTGTGATGCATAAAATGTAGGGCACTGGAGGCCTGCATTGGGGAGCAGGCAAATGAGACCGATTGCAAGCCTGTTTAGGGGTATGCAATGTGCTGCCAGAGTAGCACGACAGGAGCAGTCTTCTTTGCCCAAACAACATGGCAGACTGGATTTGAGTGCTCCCGAAATTTGTCATGCGCCACTTACAAATTGAGGCTCCAACTGGTATCAATTTTTTGCATCACAAATTTTTCGATTTTGTCAATTTCGATTCTGACACTTCCATATCAGGACGGATCAGTACATCGCACCTGAAGTGTACGCCGGAATGGTGACGCCCGCTTGCGTAGGCTTTGCGAAAATCATATCGTACGAGTAAGTAGTATTACTGCATTACAAATTTGGATTATTTCTTGCCCAGCATGAGCAATGCAAATGCAATTTGTAATGCGGTGGATTCAGCTCAAAAAAGAGAATGCAATGCACAAATGCAATTGCTTTTCCTACGAGTGCGATATTACTTTTGCAGAGGACATTGTGACATGTGGGCCGTGGGAGTGATGCTGTACACGCTTTTCACCGGAACTTTGCCCTATGCATTGCAAATATGTAGTCTGGGTCTGGAAACTTGTGTTGCTGATTCTCGCATTGCAGAGCGGTCGCTTGTACAGTATCACAGCATCAGAAGTTATTTTGCCAGGCTTCTTGCAGCAGGTCTCAATTCCTAAAACGCATGACAAACTATACCATATCCAGCACGACAAAAAATTAGAATTACCCAACCGCATTTTATGCATCACAAATCCTTGTTGTCCTTCACATCCCGCATGACAGATCGATATTTGCAATCCATATGCCCTTTCACAACGCGATATTTGACGACGAGCCGGGGGAGAATTGGGTCGGAAATCCGGCCATGGAAAAGATCCGCAGGAGGCTGAAACTGGTCAAGATTGACTGGTCGCACCCTGTATCAAATGCAAAAATGTCTGGGTCTGGAAGGTTGGAACTTGTGATGCTAACTCTGGACTGTAAAAACATCTGTATTGCATGACCAGCAAGAGGAGTCCAGTTTGTGCTACGCCGGGAAGGAATTTGTCATGCGGAGTAGGCATCAGGAAGGAAGATCTGTGATGCTAGGTAGTGCATTACAGGATCCTGGGTCATGCAAAATATGCATGACAAACCCGGCAACATTCCGGACCCAGACACTTTTGCATTTGATACCCTGTGTGGAGCGAAAAAAGACCGTCGAGTCAATCCATCTATCCTGTGCAAAAGTAATATTTTGCATATAGTCGTAGTCACTGCGGAAACCAGATTTGTCATGCAACTTATTGCACCGAACAAACTACTTCTACGACTGCGATAATGTTTTTGCACTGCATACCATCGTGCAGCCAGAGTCTTTGGTCAAGGATTTTTGCCGCCGGTGCTTCGCGTTTGAACCGAGCCAGCGCTTGACTGTAGTGGAGGCTCTGGCGCACCCGTGGCTAAGCGGAAAATAGAGCGCCGGTTTGTGAAAAGTGCCGGACAGGATCGATTGTAGTCGTGCCGCCGGACGAGAGACGTGTAACTACATGCGTGATTTTTAGTAGTAAGTACTAGAACGGAAGTAGCTGTCAAGAAGTTACAGCCAGCACGCGAGGAAAAAACGAAATGTCAATTGATGATATAGCCTTAGACCACCATCCAGTCTCGACTTGTTGTAGCTGTTATTCAGTCGGTTACTTACTTTATTCTTTCAACAGCAAAAGCAAAAGCAAAACCATGAAAATCTAATGAGGTGAAATACAACAGCATCAGCAAATACACATAAGACAGGCAAAGCGCAAAAGTTTTATCCCGCTACGGCCACCATGACGTGAAAGAAAAAAGCGTGAGAAGTATACATGATCGTCAACATCGCGTGAAGGTCAGACAGGGAGCGCAAAAGCACCTTCTAAATTTGTAAATATTGGCCAGCTGCTTCTCTATTCAGAGCTGAGATAAAAGTTCAACACGTTCACCAAGTAGAATGCTGCTGCGAGAAAATAAAGAAATTTTCTTCTGTAGAACCAGTGCTAGAATAAATTATTAGGGAGTTGTAAATCACATGACGTATAATTCGGGCTTGTAGTTTCATTTCTAGTGAGGGGCAAGTGAAGTATAAAAGTTTATCGAAAACAAGCATTTAGTTGGAAAATCTGATTTTCCAACTAAATGCTTGTTTGGCTTGGATCGGTGGATCGGTGGGCTGCAGCTGCCTGCAAAAGAAGTCTATGCTGGTGCAGTGTCAATCCAGATGAGTCAGTTTCAAAAATAAATCGAGTAAGTAATTTTCATCTCCGGTGGCGCATTGTACAACTTATCACGAGTGCATAGAATTTGAATTAGAGAAGCTCCAGTCTCGTCCTGACCCCAGGTTTCAATCAATGCACAGAGCAGTAGGTGGCTAGCCAAGGTGGAGCCGAGTAAAAGACACAAGGCACCATTGAAAAAGACCACAATTGCGAAATACGCCGAAGGGGGGATAGCCGTAAATTATCATCCCTTGTAGAGAACAAGGCTGAAGACAGGAGGCAAAAAAATAATCTGAAGTACAGCCCGATGCGCTGATTCAGTGTCGGTGCCTCTTGTGGTAGTCGAATTTATTTATCAAGTTACACCATCAATAGATGATCGGTCATTCGATCTTTCACCAAATTTTACTAAAAGTGACGACCTAATAAAAAGCCATAATAGGCCGCGCCCGCTGCGTTTCAGCATGCTCTCCCAGTTCTGTTTTTTTGAAAGTTGCTACATTTTGAATTCAGTTTGAATTCAGTTCGATATCGACTTCGATAAGGAGTTTTCGCATGAGATTTCGAATAGGAGGTGAAGAGGAGATAAGATAGAATCGATCGCAGTTTCTTATCGCGGTTACCTGCGTTAGAATTGTGTTCGATTGGCTAGAAAAATAAAAGAAAAAAACTTAACAAGATACTAACCTCGAGGGGCACATGAAGGGATGTGGTGTGGCTGCTTCTTGGCGCATTGATCAAACATCACCCCGGATGCCCCTGAGGGCATCAATTTTCCTCTCATTAATTAAAAACAGCTTCCGCCCTTTTTTTTATTTGGTGCTGCATGATAGACGGATGCGAAAAGCAAAAGAAAAGACTCAGCAGGGGCTCAAATCCATAACTAGCGCGAGGCCGAGGAGATCAACGACATCGAGGGCGCATGATTCCGATTTCTTTTTTCAAGAAGAAGAAAGGGGGGAAATTGAGCATCAACTGAATAGGCATGATAATATGTATGCGGGGCCCCTTTTTTGCTCTTGCTTCTTGGCTACAAGGTCTTGTAGGGACTGTTTCTCTCGGAATTTGCTTCTGTTCCCTCCTTTGAGTTGTATTTTTTGAGAAGTCCATACTAGATGTGTCTGTGCAATAGGAGCCTCTTCTTAGCTCCTAGTAGCCAGCGGAGTCATGCAGTTCACTACTGGCAAACCCGCACCGAACTTCCTCAAATGAGATTTTTGACTTGTAGGCAGTAAGCAAAAAGCTCCAAAAGTTATAGAGACGACGAAGCGCATACGAGTTGCCCATATGTGATTCTTGTATGACTCAAAATCCCTCCCAATTAATAACTGGAAAGCTTTATTGTAAAAAAGTATAACAAGACAAAGAAACAAAAGCTGAGTCCAGTAAAGCTTTCCTGTATCCGTCTCTCTATAACAGCGCCAAAGAGCAGCGCTGCCCGTCCAGATGCACGCAGCATCTACAGCTCTCCATCTAGAGTCCACAAAATTGCAAAGATCCCTGTGATCATTTTTTTCCGCCCTTTAGGTTAGATAGGAGGTGTCAGGGGGCGAGGTAGTGATATAGGCTCGCACACCTGAGGACGTAGGCTCCCTTACTAGCTGTATGTGGGTCATTCCCGACGGTGGAGCGTGGTTTTATATGAGAACCAGGTAAGGCTTCACTGCCGAAACGACGAAGAGACGTTGGCCCAGCGTAGCACTGTCAAATGGCGACCGAACCTATGCACAGCTAAGGTTTTCTAGCCACGGCAGTGTTGCTCACTCCGTACCGGGTCCCGTGCGAGCAACCGTAGCCAGCGAAGTGGAGAGGGAAACCACTGCTCGGACGTTACCGGAGAAATTTGGTAGCGATTGGATCCCGGGAGCGCACCCACAGAACTTGTCCATGAACCTGTGAAGAACACGACGGCAGCGATCCCCGATCATTTTCATCAAAACTCCGATCAGAAGTTGCTATTGTGATCTTTATAAGTTTATGGCTAAGATTATGTTTTCAAAAAAAAATAAAAAAATAAAAAGCCATGACCAGAACTTTTTTTGAAGAACCCTTCTTGATCTTGGCAAGAAACATCTCTTCGTTTCCCGTCCAAAGAAAAGTTCGCATAGCACGCGAGAGCAAACTGACAGAAAAATAAGTGGATCTGCATCGGGATGGTCCTGTGGACGATTGGTCACCTCCAATAAATCTGACCAATGTATGCAAACCCAAAGATCGGTATGTACGCTTCTCGATGCCAACCCGAGCATCGGTTAATAAAGTATTTGCAAAATCTTCAAGATCGATCTTCCAAAATTTCGGGAGAAAAATCGTAAGGTAAGAGAAGATCAGCTCGACTCGGTTTCGGTAGATCGACAGCGATCATTGAAAATCCGCCTTCCAGAAGGATCCTACTAGTAGTAGTAAGACCCGTCCCTTGTGGTCGACTGCTAAGTTGTGCCGCTTATGATCTAGTATGACTGTGAATTTGTGCACGATGAAGTCGAAGATTATTTTGGTGATCTGGTAAAATGTAAGACCACCCGAAATTTAAATTTGAATTTCCAAGCAACAAAAAAAAAACAGCGTCGCATCTTGTATACTTCACAGAATCAGAAATAGAAGTACACCTACAACCTCCATAACAATCTTCATCACGAATTTTGACGACACCAAATTTTACGAAAGTAACCCAACTTTTCTTAAAGTGCTACAGTGCACAGGCATAACCTAAACGAACCTACCAACAAGCTTTCAGATTTTACTACAAAGGCAGAAGTTCTACTTCCTTTAGATCCATCGAAAAACTACAGAAACCGGAGCATTTTTTCCTTTTCGTATTCAGAACATACATAACAAGCACCAAGATCTTCGAAAGATGAACAAGATGTTGTCTTCGTGTGCTGTTTTATTCTTTTCCCTAGCGGGCGGCCATCAAGTCGCAGTCCTGGCCGCCGAGTCGCCGACTTCCCCAGGAGGTGGTCCTCGTGGTCCCGCGCTGAGTATTCTTAATTTTCACGGCCAAGAGATGCAGAGGATTCCGTTTGCAGAATTATGCATTGCAAATATGTCTGGGTCTGGAAACTTGTGATGTAAGTCTGTGAATCGTGGGCCCACTACAATATGCAGCCAAGCATGACAAGCTTTTGCATGTGCCATGTGCTTCGTTTTCCGCATGGCAAACTGCGTTTTTGCATGACCACAGGGTGTCCGTCTCAACGATACGATACGATGACAGACAGGAGGCCCCGTTCCTGCTTACGCATCGCAGATCCAAGAGTCATGCCAGACAAGCATGACAAGCCCTGCATTCTTCCAGACCCAGGCATTGTTGCAATGCATAAGATTGGTGGTACAACAACCGGACAGTTGCGGACCTTTTCAACAAGGTGGAGACCGGCGAATGGGAGCCAGCGTCGGCGCACGAGGAGGATGCGGTGTTTGATTGTGGAAGTACCGCGCAGCTCCTCGCGGTCGATATTGTCCCCGTTCGCTTTGATAATACCTTATCACAAGAAAAAAATGTAGTCACAGGCAGTTACACACGACCCTACGGATGCAAGACCAGCAAGACGTCATGCAGGAAATGCGTGGCAGTCTCATTTCATGCGTGTTTCTTTCCCTTATAGTCTGCGCACCACAACAAGTTTTCTTTGCCATGCAGGACAACATCTTTGTGATGCTGAAACTACAACATCAAATGTGTAATAACTGTGGAGCCTTTTTTTTCCGGTGATATCCATGCGTCTTAGGAAAGTACCAACTGACAGATCCGCAGGTACTTGGGGGGTTTCCACAAGTACGGAAGGCTGCGCTTTTCTCTTCTTCGTCCACGCCCCCAGAGAGCAAAGATATACGGCTCCGATATGTCCGTGCTACGCGCCAGAAGCTAGCTTTTGCCACCCTGCTCAGAAAAATGTACCGCTTACTCACGGTATCCAGGAACGCCCCGCTACTTGAGTCTTCCGGTCCCACAGCGGAGAAGGCGGACCTGAAAAAGTTGCTGGGCGACTTCTGGTATGCTCTGCAAAAGTTGTGTCTGACACTCGTACGAATCGCACGCGTGCATGAAAACATCGGAGCTACTTTCTTTTTACCTAATTCTGCATCACAATAAATTTTCATCTTCTTCTTGGAGAAATCATTTGCCAAATGCGATTTCACTACCAGTACGAAATAGTACTTTTGCAATGCATATCTGGCACGAGCATACGCACGCACCAGAAGTTGTAGAGGTGCAAGATGGGCAGCCTGGTCGTTTAGAGCACCAGCTTCGAGCCTTTTTGATGGGCCCCGGTCGGAGCACAAGATCGCCGCATGATCCGGCGCCCGCAGCGTATTTACTACCCGACGACGCGGAACTTCGTTGGTTTCTGAATCAGATTATGAAATCCAAATGTGTCTGGGTCCTCTGGAACATGATGGCAACTTGTCATGCCAAATTTGAATCATGCAAAAATCTGTGTTGTATGATTGCCAACAGCTGCCCAGACTTTTGACCAAGTTGAGGGGAGGTTTGTTTCTCATGCAGGATTTTTGGCATTTGAGGTTGATAAAGTAGATCTCCCTCTTCACAGAATCCAATCTGTCGTGGTCCTGAGTCCTGCATTTCAGACCTCATGAGTCATGTAAAACCTGCATGACCACGACGCCAATCTTTCCAGATCGGCAGATCGATATTTGCAATGCATACAGGTGGACCGTGCTCTCCTGTCGGCTGCAGCGGAGCCTCAAGAACAGGCGGAAGCGGAGTCGAAGATTGTCCTGCGTTATGGTTCTCCCGGACAAGGAGTGAAGGTGTACTCAGCAGGGGAAATTAATCCTGGACACGTTAGAGTTAGCATTGAGGTGGGCGGCCCCCGCCCCGGCCCGGCCGCCGCAGAAAATCCTAGGCCCCGCCAGGGACGCGGCAGAGGACGTGGCAGGGGCCGCGGCCGGCGGGACAACGAGGTGGACCCGCAGCCGAAGGCGGAGCCGGTCATTTCCAACTATCCCAGAGAAAAAAGCAGGCAGGGCATATAATTTGTATATATGCAAAAACAATAAATACGCAAAAATAAAAATCTGTCACGGGCGGCCTTGTAGCATGCTGTTTAGGATCATTCGCAATACAGATTTTTTTGTGTATTTATTCTTGCATAATTATCTGCCTGCTTTTTGTTTTTTCTGTGGGATAATAGTACCAACCAAACTGTGCATATACCTCCAGAAAGCATGCCGGCGAAGATTTTGGCGAAAATTTCTCGGGAACAAGAACAACGGCGCGACCCACGAATGCGTGGACGACACCTCAACTTATCAATAGGAAAAATCCCTCCTGCTCCCCATATCGAAATAAAGGCATGCTTCCGAGATGAATTTGTGTTGCTGATTTGAGGCCACAAATCACATTTGTTTTGCAAGAAGACACGGGCACCAGAAGCTTCCGCCCCATTAACATTATGGAAGCGAGCTGCCATGCTGTTGGGCCTAAAAGTGGCCAGCCGCTTGCCGTGCTGCACAACTAGACCCAGACGGTCCTTCTACCTAGCTTGGGGAAGATCTGGCCGCAAGAGTGCCTCTCTGCAATACAAACCTGATTTCTTGTGTACACAAATTGAGCGTGAGATGAAAATCCGTTGTGATATGGGGAGGGGGGATTTTTCCATACGATACCACTCTCCTTTTCCTCCCGCGTGGCTCCGCACCTGGGATTATGGATTGTAAAAATGTCTGGGTCTGGAAGAATGCATGTTTGTCATGCTTGTCTGGTATGACTCTTAAATCTGTCATGCACGTTACCCAGGAGCTCTGTTTTTCTGTGATGCAGGAACGCAGTTTGTCATGCAGAATAGGCAACACCTAGAAGCTCAGAAACTTTTCATGCTGAGCGAGCATTTGTGGCCTCACATGAGACGCCACCCAGCATCACAAGTTTCCAGACCCAGACATTTTTACATTTGATAGGGGTTTGAGTGTGGTGGAGGACGGTTTTGAGATGGACCATCGGCATGGAGTTGGGGCGCTTCTTCTATGCATTGGAAATATGTCTGGGTCTGGAAGAATGCAACCTGTCATGCTGATACTGGATAGTGCAAAAATCTGTGTAGCATGATTACCAAAAGCTGCCCACTTTTGTTGACCAAGCAGCGAGGGAGCTTCTCATGCAGACGAGGCATGATAGAGGTCGGGGAGGAGCAGAATCTGTCATGCTGGTGGGTCATGTATATGACAGAGGACCTCACGTGGTCGCGACATGGATGAAAACTGCCATGACAAGTCTTGTAACCTTCCAGACCCAGATATTTTTGCAATCCATATCTAAGCATCACATGCGAGTTGGAGCTGCGTGAGGAGAACCGCTATGGCCTGACGCTCTCCTTCACCTTTCGTTTAGTTTTTCATCACGGCATCCCCTGACGCCCTCTTTGACTTATGTTTCCTAAAACTCTATGCTTTTAGGAGCCTTGAGCCTGAAGAGGACACGGAGGGGGTGGTCCTCTCCTGGCGTTTACTTACGTGAGTGGTACTGTTGGAGGGATGAAAAGTGATGTTGCAAAGAAGGTTGATCAGCATAGTAGATCTTGTTTTTTTGACTGCAAACAAGGTTTATCAGCAGCACCGCGGAGGTTTTTTGACTAGTACAACCTACCGCAGCTAGAGCTAGCGTAACAAGTCGTGCTTTTCGAAATTAATCATATGTACTTTTTCAAGCGATGAACAATCAAAGGGGCCCGGGCCGAGGGAGTGGTCAGGGTCGTCTTCGTCTTCCCAAAACAAGCATTGTCCTATTCTACTAAGGATAAAAATCCACGTATTGAAGTTTTTGAAGTTGAAGACCACGAGGCAGTTGAAGTTTTTACAGTTTTTGAAGTTGAAACTATACAACAAAATTATGCAGCGGACGAAGTAGCGCCAGCACCGGGAGTGGCATGCAGCTTCTGACATTGCAGGAAATGAATTTATCTTGTTTAGCACGTTTACTTTATAGGCCACGGAAGCAGGTCCGACTCAGAAGATCAAGGTAGTTGTATGATTTTTGAACTTGATCCCTATGGGAAGTGCAAAATTCAAGCTTCCCAGTGGGATTTTTTGTGGCAAAAATGTATGATTTTTATTTACCCTTTTTTGGCTTGAGCAAGATGGACCTGTTTTTATTCCAAGGTCGTGTAGTTGTTGGCGACATTCTACACGGCAACTTGTAAGATCATTATATTGACCCCCTACTGGTACTAAAAAGGGATACTTCTTCTAGGGAAGAAGAAGTGGACCTTGATTTTGAACCTCAAAAATTTTTCGAACCGGCAGTCAAAAATTTAGATCGCGTGGAGTGTGTGACGAGAGCAAGTACTATAACATTAAATCCGTCAGTTCATCTTCTACTTGGAAATTTGCATACCTTGGGCGTGGTCTCCAGAGTTGGTCGCTGAACATTTATTTTCCGCCAAAATAAAGCTGAAAGCGCCCACATAATGAACATGTTGTATTATCTTCACATAGTGCGGACCAGCAGCAGCTCCAAGAAGAAGGAAAAAGGATGACGATAGCCATGCACGCACATGATCCACGATAATTCGATCCATTATTGCAGACTACAGACACGACTTTTTGCTAAACCAGGATACAACTAACGCGTGTGAGCTGTGAACTGAAATAAACGGAACACGGGAAGAACCTCCTCCAGCACGACAAGGACAATGATGTAGAAGAGCAAGAAGTTTGTGTGTAGTCAAGTTTGCGATTGCAAAGCCGAATCCACCGTCGAAATCAATGATCGTCTACGACGGCCCCTTGAAAGCGAAACGAGCCGGGACGAAAGCTCAGGAATTCAGAGGAAAGTCTGTTGTTCTACTAGTACTCGCGTAATATTTGTTCTTTTTCTTGTTCCGCTATAATTTAAGACAACACGACGCTGCCCGCTATAATTTAAGACCCGTCCCGTCGGAGGTCGTCAGCCACGAAAAAGGCATAGATTTTTCTTGGTCGGGAAGATTCAAACTTGTCATGCTCGGGAAGGTTTCAATCAATGCACAGAGTAGTAGGTGGCTAGCCAAGGTGGAGCCGAGTAAAAGATACAAGGTAGTACCATTGAAAAAGACCACAATTGCGAAATACGCCGAACGAGGGGGGATAGCAGTAAACTATCCCTTGTAGAGAACAAGGCTGAAGACATCAGGAGGCAAAAAAATAATCTGAAGTGCTGCCCGATGAATGTTGGTGCTGCCCGATGTTGATGTGATTCAGCGTCCTCGGAGGCTCTTGCGGTAGTCGAGTTTATTTTATCAAGTTACAACATCACTAGCTGATTGGTCATTTGATCTTTCGCCAAATTGTACTAAAAGTGACGACCTAAAAAGCCATGATCTCGCTCCTAAGTTCGGTGCGCCCACTACCCACCGGTCCTCAGCCGTGAAAACGCTGATTTTTGATTTTTTCCCGGCAATTTTAGAGCTCGAGCGCTGTCCATTTTTCCAAAATCGGCCTAGATTTGTTTTTCGTCTCAGCCCCCTGCGCCCGCTACCCACCGGTCCTGAGCCGTGAAAGCAGTGATTTTTCATTTTTTTCTTGCATTTTATGGCGACTGGACGCTGGCCAATTTTGCAAAATTGCTTTGATTTTGCCTTTCGCTTTAGCCGCATGCGCCAGCTAATCCAACAGGGGTCCAACATGGGAGATGTGGTTTTTTGCTCCCGTTAAGTAAGAATAATCTCGAGTGCTGGTGGTCGTGTTCAGTTTTGGTGGCTCTTGCGATAGTCGAATTTTATCAAGTTACATTCATGACCAAGAACACTCGGTCTTTCGCCAAATTTTACTAAAAATGCGGACCTAGTAAATAAGATCTCGTTCGTCCTAACTTATCGATGAAAAGGATCAATCCACGTCGGTTCAACTCCGCCTGACAAGGTTGATGCAGGCAGCGAGGAAGTGGAGAAAAGCCAAAGCGATATCAGTCGGTCCGTCGGCAGCTGCATAAGTTCGTGGAAAGAGTCTCCACCTCACTGCGGTAGAGGAAGGGGTAATCATGCATTACAAATCTTTTTCTTGAGGTAGATCAGCATTACTCATGCTGAGGAAATTTGTAGTGCATTTATTTTATTTATACGAGTACGATACTTTTGCACTGCATATAGAAGTACCCGTACCGTACGCAAATATTAAAAGAGCAACCCAATCATGCTTACGTAAAAAGGGTACATACTGTTGGGAAAATAAACCAAAATGATGTTGAAAACAAGCATTGTCCTACCTGTTGTACCAAGCAAATGAACGTATTTTTTGAGCGCTGAAGTAAGTTTTGAAGAGCATGACACGATGAAACTATAATACAAAACGCAGCGAAAGCACATGCACAAGCACTCCTGGCATGCTGCTTCTGACGATAGTTTATTTTGTTTACCACGTTTATTATTATTTTTGAAACCACGGGAGGTGGTCCAGGTCCGACTCAGAAGTCAGACGGAGGAGAATTGATACAAGAATAGTTTTGTCGTTGAGAAGCAACTATTCGTTTTATGTGTAGTACTTACTTGTACTACGCTTTGGAGGCTGCAGTAGTTTTGGTGTTTTGCTCTATCCTACTTGTTTTGAAATGCTTGTTTTGAACGGAAGTCAAGTGTACTGCTACTTTTACTTTATTGTGCACTTAGTTTTGAAGGAACGACATACAACTGAATTTTTGTCCGTAGAAGCAAGTAGAGCTTTGGCGTAAAGGATGAAGTTCTTCATCGTGTAAGATTTTTGACCACAGAAAATAAATTTTCTTTTTACCGATGCACAAGAACTCCTGTGATATAACGGGGTATTTTAGAAAAACAACCTGAGTTTTTACTCAGGTTGTTCCACAACTTGCACCTCACAGGAGAAGAATCAGCTCCTAGCGTCGTCGACGAGTCCTCAGATAGCTCCCCACGTCGTCAAATCAGAAAAGGCAGACAGAAAAATCCGATGAATAGCGAGAAGATCAACACGCGAGATTCTTCTTGAAGATCAACACATAGCGAGAAGATCAACACACGTGTGTTTGAAAGTAGCTCGCTCTCTAGCAAAAGTCAAGCGGAGCATTACGCTTGCCTTTTTTTAGTTTTTTTCCTTCTTCCTTTTTTCTCCAGGGGTGTAGAGTTTGTGCCTGCTCTCACTAGCAAGCCATCGCTCGAGAAACTTTGTTTTTTGTTTTTTCCTAGTACTAAACTGTCTTACAGCTCTTTTGATTACAAACATGTTCATTAATTTCACATGTGCTCTTACCACGTTACGTTTCAGCTTGCTTGTCACGTTATCTCTTTTTCTAGACAAAAGTTACAAAAGCCAAGATCTCCCGATGTAAGAAGGACTGTGTAAAAGCACTTTATGTTGTTTTGTTGCGTCTTCCGGTCGGCCTTTACGAAACTGACTACAAAAAACCGCGCCGGTAGATAGGGGGCGGTCTAGTCTACGGTCTAGATCGTCTCCGCTACCATTCGAAAACGCATGTCCCAGCTATAGTACAACACGAGCGGCAACCGACCCGAGTGTAGTCAGCCGGACCATTTTTAGAAGCCGTTGCGAGGTGGGCGGAGAGGCATCACGCGTGCAGAGGAACGAGAGGAAGGCCAGCGTTCAACTGTGTGATGTTCGTCGTATATTGTCCTGCCTAGTTCACTATGTCCTTTTGATACTCTCTGCACCTTTGCACCACTGTTCCTTCTGTTAGTTTGAAAATCACTTTGGAAAATAAAAACGTGGCTTGTAGTGCTTATTTGTCGCATTTTCGCAGATTTTGCTGTAAAATTCTTTAAAATTCACGCGCCACCGCTGTGAGACCCCTATATGGATCCTCATAATGTTGCCGCGCACCTCAACCCTGTAGCGCTACGGCGTTTTAGTCGTCATTTTGTGTCTAGCATTGGCTTCTAGTGTTTACAGGTGGCAAAATCCCAGGGCGATAACAACGCGAACCGAAGTTGCAAACTTAGTTCCGAAATCAGCTGACCCGGGCACCTCCGTGCCAGCAGAAGTAAAATCTTTTGGCACGACTGTAAAAAATCAGTAATTTTTAGGCGTAAACTGCCGTCAGCGATTTTCCTTAGTTTTTGTAGCTTTTTCTTGTTAAAATTGATCGCCGTAACAATAGAAAACAGCAATTTTTAGGCGTAAACTGCCGTCAGGATCTTCATCCAAGCTTCTAGTTATTATTGTGGAAGGTACTACTCTTAGGGTTCATCATATTTTTCCTCATGTTTTGGTCTTGTAAGCTCATGCTTAATGATCCATGCCACAGCGCCTCTTTACGCTTTACCGGGCTAGCATTGTAGGCGCACAGCAATTTTCAAAAACCAAAAAACAGAAGTCGCCAAGAGAAGCAATCGCAACCCCCGGCTCTTTTAGTTCTATCATATATTTTTGCGCATTCAGTCATAATCCGCATGTAGACCTAGCATCGCCCGCCGTGGCTCCGGTTTCTGCTTCCACTTCTTCTGCTCGGCCATTCGGATTCTTGGCGATATTACGGCGGATTCACTCGCTTGGAGGCGATGGTAGCGACGGTTACAACAATCTGACCCCCAGATGTTCTCGCAAAGCCCGTGCTGGCGATCCGGTCGAGGTCTCGCTCCCGGTCTGTATTTCTGGCTGCGTGCACACCGACTTCGACGACTGGCGGTCCAGGTGCTCCGAACAACCACCGTGGGCATTTACTCTAGTGTATAGCACAATTCCGAAAGAGTACATTTGTCATGCGCACTGCTCATGCTTTTCTTTTGTATTTTATCGGCTGATCGGCCCCATTTAGCCTGTACTACAAACTTTCATACATGCAGCACTACCAAGCTCGTGTAGATTTTCCCCGACCCGGATACACGCTTCCCCCGCTGCTGCCTCTCGGTTGGACACCTCTTGGGTGCTCAGCTGTTTGTCAGGGCTTTTTACATGCGCGTGAGATCCGGTGGTGCAGAAAAATGCGCCACGATGGAGGTAATCCCCCGGTGTTTCCCCCCGTCTCGCCCTTGCACACTCGGGTTCCACCGTGGACATGAAAACTTTATATGATGATCGGAGGCTTGTTTGTTGTCTGCGGAGTTCCACCATGGCGTCTGATCGTAGATATTTTTGGGTCAGGTCTGCTAATCCTGGCAAGTAGATTCATTTGGCGCCGGAACTCTAAACAGCTTACTTGTTCCTCAGCGCTAGTGCGCTCGCTATTGCTCTGCTCGTGTATATGAATGTTTTATTGTTTGGTCTCCGCTTGTGGATGACCGGCGATTCGCGCCTGCTCTGGTCTACTAGCCGCGCGTTACTCTTTCAGTTCGTGTGGGCTCCTGGTGCTGCGATCACCGTCGGGAGTTGAACAACACGAGAACATAAGGACGTCGGAGGTTTGAGAGCTTTATACTATTCGACTTCTTACTGCATTTTGATCCTTTTGCATCCCTCACGCACGACCAGGATCTTTCAGTAGTTTGAAGCCCGCCGAAGTTTTGCGCGCGGATTTAGCTTTCTTACCCCCCTCGAAAAAAGGGGAGTCTCCTGACCCTTATGGTCGTCCCTGCCGCCGGTGGTAGCGTGCGCGTCGCCACTCTGATCTGATCTGACTATGTAGGTTATCTCTCTCTCTCTCTGTTGTTTTGTTGGGGTATGTTTTAATTTATTTCGCTAAGCTTATGTTGTACTTCTCTTAGATTGAAAATGTTTTACAAATGGTAGCGTTTTGAAAGATCCAGAAAAATGAGGCTCCTCGTCCTAGCTGAAGACGAACAAAGCTTGTTTTTCTTTTAGAAAGTGGCCCCCTTACCTTTAAGTAAAGATCCAGAAAAATGGAGATTCCCGCCCATTCTAGACAGGAACAGAAGGGTCCACAAGAGTGCGTTTTTCTACTTCTTTTTTCCATATTTCACTTCTTTCTCGATTAGTTTTGTTTTCTCTATTAGTCTTTGTGCTTGTTGCTTCATTTTTTTTTCCTTGCTATAATCTCTTGAGTTCTATCGTAGTTGTAGGTCACTGCTATTTTTTTTCCTCTTCCATTGCCATTGCGGTTTTCACCATTGCCAACGCTGACTACTCGTAGTTCTGTCTGTGCAAACGAGATGTAAAAGGAAGCACTACACGACAAACATCGCGCGGCAAAGGAGTAGAAGAAATTAGTTGTCACGATGAAAACGTTTTAAAGTTGGGAAGTGGCTTTACAAACTGCGTTCTCTATGGTTTTGGCATATGTAAGTAGAGTACTACGTGTGGGAGTACATTTTTTTGGCTTAAGTTCTTTCACAGGGGTCGAAGTCGAATAGTTTGAACATACTTGCTACACGCATTTTTACAAGCTGACGCAAATTTTGTGTATGTTCGAACTTCCCCCGTGTTTTGTTTAATACTTTAGTAGTTTACTTCAAAATGCTTTTATTGTTGTAACTCTCTTAGCATCGGTCCGTGCGTAGCATTGCAAGCTCGCAAGCATCCGTGCATCTGAGCGCCATTCTCTAAATTTAGCGAGCGCTGGAAGTGGATGGAAGGCTTTGCATTACAAGCGAAAATGTAAAACACGTCCATCCAACCCGATCTCTAATGAAACACTTTCGCGTGAAGTATGACATTACTGTCAACAGCGCTACGCGCTAAAGCTTGCACTCGCGCCATAAAAACCGCCTTTACGATGTGTAAGATTTGCTTTTTTAGACATTAGTCATAATATGGCGAAGATCTGCATGTTCGTAAAAAAAGACGCACGACGACCATCGTCAAAAGGAAGTAAGGGTGCGAAGTGCAATGAGAAACTGGAAAACTCCCATAGTACGTCACGGATTTTTTGGAAGAAAAAACTACTTGTATAATTTGAAAAGTGTACAACTCGTGTCTGGTTCTCTGGACAACGAGTTGGTGATAAGTATCAGAGTGCACAACTCACACTGTGTTCCACCAGGTGCGTACCCGCGTGCACGTCCTAAAAAAATTCAGACGCAGCGCCGCTTCGTCGGAGGAGCTTTCGAAGGTGCTGAGGACCTCAAAATAAATCTACGAACGTTAATATCAATCTTCTACAACTGTCAGGCTACCTTGTTCAGATACTCATCGGCTTTTCTAGTTATAGTGCTTATTTTTTTCCCAGGTTTATTACAGTTACTCTGGTTAATATCGCGTATAGTTATTGTTATGTCTGCTCTACAGTCTAGTTCTATTCGGTAGGTTTTTTGTTGCTATTATTAAGCTTTTTTCCTTTTTTTCCATTGCCATTGCTGTCTCGCCATTGCCATTGCTGACTTCGCGGCCATACTTCGTG
The DNA here is from genome assembly GCA_905178155.1 of Amoebophrya sp. A120. Lineage (NCBI taxonomy): Eukaryota > Dinophyceae > Syndiniales > Amoebophryaceae > Amoebophrya > Amoebophrya sp. A120. Next base: position 8,536,231 of record CAJINV010000005.1, read on the forward strand.
TGTCAAAAGCTGTAGTTTTCCTTTTCTACCAACGTTCTCCAAGCTGTTGTCTATCTTGTTGTTCTGTAGTTGAAAAAGTTATCAAGCTGATTCTGTCTCTTCCGATAGTCACTGTTTTCGCAGCTCTACATTTTTTCCTTGGTTATATTCTCTGTTATCTATTTTGTAGTTGTAGGTCACTGTTATTTTTTCTCTTCCATTGCCACTGCGGATCTCACCACTGCCATTGCTGTTTTCGCGACCAGTCGCGATCTGGTGCACAGCTGGGAGGACATCGCGTTCCCCGCTGCTGCTTTGTATGTTGGATCTTCGTTTCTCTCATCATGTTAGCGCTAGAACCTCGTCGCACTGCCACATACATCAATTTCCAAGACGGCTGGTGATCCATCGCTGCAGGTTTGCCGAGGCGATTGGTGAAGCCCGTCGGCTTGTCTTTTCTTTCCCAATTAACTGCAGGCTTGGTGGGGTTTCTTTTTTTGCAGCAGCAGGCTGTTAGTCTTAGTTATCGGGATTTTATAGCTTTTGGTGTCTGTCCGGACAGTAGAATGTGCTTCGGTCTAAATCGTGTAGATTCATTTGCCGCCACACGACGCGCCCTTCTTGGACTGTCCGCCCTGCACGCCCACTCTGGTTGCGAAGTTCTTGCTCCGCCTGCGCCGGCGGTCGAGGAGGAGGATTTGGCTGTGATGATGGTGTCGTGCTGTTAGCACCCCTTCCTTTACATTTCGATTAGAATTCGTCCGCTACTCTGTTATAGTTTTTTTTCCGCTTCACTTCAGCATTTGTATCATAATTCGCAGAGCAGCTTCCTCTGTGGATTCCTTCCTAGCGCTCTATCTAGTATCTCGCGCGGGCTGCACCGAACAGCAACCTTCGGTCTCCCGCCTGTTTTGTTCCATTTGTATTTGTGAGACAGCAACCTCTCACCCGCATTGCGTGGGGACCTTCGAGTTTTCACCGTAGGCAACCTGCACGTTTTGCATTGCGCTTTTCTGATTTGTAGACCTTCGGCGGTGCTTTTATTCCTTGTAGCCTTTTATCATGCGGAACGTTTGCTCTGATTTTACTACACCTCCATTCTTTTTATCTTTGCAGAAGATCAAAGCGTTTTTTTTGCTCTACACCGCTGAAGTACCCGGAGACAGCAACCTCTCCATGCAGGGTTTATGCGAATTCCGATGAGAAGTCGGATTAGCTGACTTTTCGTCATACCACGCCTCACGTACACCATCAGAAGTGTAGCATTGGCGTCGGCCGCAAAAAAAGTCGGTCGGTTTCGACCGTGGACACGCGCGACTTTCAGTGTCCTTGTCGGGGTTTATGGCCTAAGTTTCCCAGTCCCACCCAGTAGGCATGATTTTCAGGCCGGGGTTTGTATGATCACGTGGGAGGAGGACAGGGTCACTGTTAGCCGCCTCTACTAAAACTAGTAAGCGTGGCCGAGTTTTAGCTCATGAAAGCTCCAGCTGCACTCTTAAAGTTCTGGAACGCCGCCCCGCAGCCAAGCCAAGCCAAAACTTTCTGATTCTGATTCTCTAAATTAGTCCGCTGTCCATCACCCTTGCCGCCCAAAGGGCGAGGGGTCGTGGAACAAGATATAGGGAGGATCTTCTCGCTGATAAATTTTCAGTGCTGCTTTTCAACATCCGGGAGCCATTTTATCAAATGCAAACCATTTCTGTATACCGCTCCTGTAAGGAGGCAGCAGCATCCGCTAGAGTGCAGGATGCGCGATGGACGCGACACAAGGCTTCATGACATTGAAGCCTGTGTCGCTGACATTGAAAGACCGTTCTAAAATTAATCACATTAGACACGACGCTAGTAGCGAAGACGCATTGATGCTGCCATCAGGAACATTGGAATAAGAGCCCGCCGGTGCGCTCTAAGTCGCCCCCCCAGCCGGGCGGCCCAGGCACCTCCAGGATCCTTGCTCACCTCTTGCGATGTTCGTCCAAATCACGAATACAGCGGGTTGCTTCACGCTCTTGCTCGTCCGTACAGGATCAAATTAAGAGCCCCCCAAACCTCTCGAAGGGTCGCGTGGATCGTGTATGTATGTACTTACTACAGCCAGGCGATCCATCTACATCTGCAGGGAACAGCATTAAGTTCATCTTTGACCCAGTGCAGCAGGGGACGACTACTTTCTTCGTGCGACTGCTTTTTGGCGCATGGCTTTGGAAGAAGATGATCTCCATTTTACTAGCGAAGGATGTGAAAAAACAAAAGAGTGATCACTACAGTTGGAATGAGTTCTTTGTGGAAGATAGAAGTCTCCGCTTCACTGCGGAAGAAGAAGGGGCAGGAGCTCAAGAAGATGATGAACTCATACCGTGTAGAAGTGCTCCGCATCATCGGTCAACGATGAGTAATAGTTCGGTTTCTCAAGCTCAACATGAAGAACATGAAGTTTCTCATGTAGAAGTCCCCAACTAGAAGTAGCACATCGGTCAAGATCACGAGGAAGTTTTTTTGCTACAACTTGGACTACAAATTACTTACACAGTTGCCAAGAAGATAGCATAGAACATGATCAAACAAAAGTAAATACAACAAAGCAAAAGTGGCGGTCGCATAGCCCTTCTGCAAAGCTCAACATAATGATCATCCGGATACTAGAAGTAAAAAAATCTTCTGATCTGTCACGGTACTAAAAATTTTGCCGCTAGTGCTCCGTCGGTGGTATTAAGTACTATCTCGTGTTGTACAATCACTATATCTGCCCTTAGCTGCAGCCGCAATGCCTCGCTTACTCTCGTGGCAAAAATCGCAATAGCAATAGCAATTAGGACGACTCGTGGTCGTCCGAACAACAGAAGCAAGATCACCCAGCACATTTCGGTCGTGAAAAGTCGATCTTGATGTTTCTCAATTGTGAGAAGTACTTAAACTCGCTCACATTGTGATTATTATATACAGCAGCCTTGTAGTTGTGGTCCTCCGCTTTCTACTGATAGCAAACACCCTACTATTTTTTCCAAACGCCACCCCGGTACAGCGCTGTGAGTCTTTCTTGTGCAATTATTTGTCTACTACATCTTTCTACTATACGTCATTTTGAAGATTTTCAACATCAAGGGAACCAACTACAAGCGAACTAGAGCCGCAACGAGAAGAACAGTGTAAAGTTTCTTTTCCACGACCTCCTCTTCTACCTTTTTTACTGACTTTCGACGTCGACCATTGGTCTACTTATTTATACTTGAACTTTTTCAGTACTGTCTCCCTCGTCTCCCCTACATAGCTTGCGACGTGCACTATCAGAAAATACCGAACTGATCGGGAAAAAAGATGACTGCCGAACACGTTCGTACCGGTCAACATGATCCCGTGGTCCACAACGTCGTTGCTACAGAGGACCATCACATTCTGAACGGCGAGTATCCAAGAAAAAAACTGTGTAAGTGTAACTTTGTAATGCAGAACATGCAACAGTAGAGTTGCACCTGTCATGCCCGATAGCCATGAACTCCTCTTTTCATGTGTGTTTTCCCTTACAAGCCACGCATGGCAGGTGTTCGCTGTCATGTAGAGCAAATTTGTGATGCTGTCAGCCAAGCAAACTTACACTAACACAGTTTTTTTCTTGGATAGCGAGGAAAGTTCCTCCCCGCTCCTTCGGACCAGCAGTCCAAGTGGCGAAAACAGCAGGACAGAAAAAAGTGCAGCTGCTTCTAACCGCTCCTGCTGTCATCTGCCCCTTTGGGCCATCGTCTTGATGATCGTGGGTGGTCTCAGCGTGCTAACGGCTGTCGTGGTAGTGCCGGTAGTTGTATGTGCTGCAAATATCGATCTGGGTCTGGAAGTTGGAAGGTTTGTCATGCAGGTCGCGCATGGCCCAGAAGGTGAAGGTCAAGGTTTGGAATGCGGGCCCCAGCATAAAAAGTTTTTCTAGAAGGATTAGGATCCTCGATGCTTATATCGCATGAAAAATGTTAGTACCCTTTCGGGTAATATCCAAAAGTGGGGGCTTGTTTTATTTCTGGTCAACATGCAAGACAGATTTTTGCGTCGATCACGATCAGCTTTAAAAATAGCAGGACAAATAACTCGGACTCACTTCCAGACCCGGATCGATATTTGCATGCGATAGGTTGTCCTTGCCAACCAGAACCGCGAACAGACGGTTTCTGGTGGTTCGCCGGGAAACAATCCTACCCCCTGCCCTCCCGGAGGAAACAATCCTACCCCCGGCTCTGCTCCCGGAACAAATCCTCCACCCGCCCCCGCCCCGGGCGCAGGAGGAGGTGGTGGTGGTGGTAACAACCCTGTAGTTGATCCCAGAGAGTGTTTGCCGAAAGCCCCGGGCATTGCGGCGGGGGAGTTCGAGATCGGGGCCGAAGGGGGCGGAGGAGGAGGTGGTGGTGGTGGTAACAACCGTGTTGATCCCAGAGAGTGTTTGCCGAAAGCCCCAGGCATTCCGGCGGGGGAGTTCGAGATCGGGCCCTTTGGCAACGATGCCGACGCTATCAAATGTAAGAATGTCTGGGTCTGGAAGATTCTGACACTTGTCATGCACGTTTTGCGTGAGCCCTGATGTCTGTGATGCATGTCCTAGCGTCACAGATTTTTTGAGAGCTTCTTGATGCCTATTCCGCATGACAAATGCCCTCTCCGCGTAGCAAAAATTACATTCCCTTTGGTACTCATGCAATACAGATTTTTTTGCAATCCAAATGCAGCATCACAAGTTGCATTCTTCCAGACCCAGACATTTTTGCACTTGATAGACGCCGCCCGCCGATTGCGCTTCAAGGCGGAGATCCGCCGGTGCGTCAAAAAGCCGGACGCCGCGCCGCAAGCGGATTTTGACCAATTGCTGAATGACGCCGACGCGAAGCTCGGGAAGCTCATCTACGCCTTCGACGAAGGTCCTTCCAAGAGAGTCGCATCGACCTGCTCCCCAGATGTGGAGAACAAGACGCACACTTTATTACAATGAAAAATGCCCCCACCCCCGAACTTGGAAGCCAGCATTTGTATTGCGAACCTTTCCAAATGAAAAACTCACCCTCTTGCATCTATCAGCATCACAGATTTCCAATCGTGAATAGCAAAAATTTGTATTGTAAAGGGCCCCAGCAAGGGCGGCGCTTGTCATGCAAGCGATGCGATACACGCTTAGACTCTGCATCAGAAAGATGCATACTCCTTTCATGCATGGCAAAAGGTTTTCATTTGGAAACTTCGCATCACAAAGTTTTGGAACTGTGGGGGTGGGGGCATTTTTCACTGTAATACACCTACGTCGTCCGACTCTGGTTTCCGAACGCGCCCTACGGGAATAAGAAGGCGTCGCCCTATATGGAAGCGTCAGGTTTTGAAATCGACAAAGTTGAAATGATTTGGCATGCAGAAAATGCAAGGCATGAAGTGCCTGTCTTGCCGAGATGGCAAGCGAGGTCGATTGTGAGCCTGTTGAGGGTTTGAAATAGAGCTGCTAAAGTAGCATGGCTTGTGTGCCCAAACAGCATGACAGGTTGGATTCCGGTGCTCAGAAAATTTGTCATGCGCCGCTTCATAACTGGGCTTCCGACTGGTATCGCTTTTGTGCATGACAAACTATTTCAACTTTGACGATTTCAATCCTGACACCCTCATACCCTACCGCCGCAAGTTTTTCAACCGCCGCCCCCTGCCGGAGTACCTCGCGGACTACGGACTGACGTTCGCCGACTCGGTCATGAAGGCCGTGGAGGTGGTATCCTGTGTAAAAACGTCCCCACCCCATAGTCAAGTTGGAAAGTTAGCAACACAAATTTAGGGTTCATAAACAGGTTTAGGGTTCCGGCTTGTGTTCAGGCCCGAGAGGCGACCACACTGCCTCCTCCTAGTCGTGTGCCAGGTCGCGAAAAGATGTAAACCCGCGTCTGTCTATCGAGGGTCGAGGTAAGAGGCAACGCCAATCACCACCTAATTCCCATCCCATCCCACACAAATCTCAAAGTCTTGGGAGCCACGCATGACAAGTTGCAGTCCGTAGTGTAGTGCAGGTTCGTAAGGGCAGCCGCGTCACAAATCCATCTGCGCATCCTGTTTCCAGCATTACAAATTCCAAAACGCGGCTAGAAATGCCTCTCGTGGGGACCCGCATTGCAATTGTTTCTGTAGATGCAAATCTGCATGACAGCTATGCGGTAGGGACGTTTTTGCTCAGGATAGGTTGACAAATTGGGACTGCCCGCGGTCGCAGCGCACAAATTGCCGCAACCCGGAGGATATCAAATGCAAACATCGATCTGGGTCGTGTGGAAGAATCGAAGGTTTTTTGTCATGCAGGTCTTCAAAGCCGCATGAGCTCTGGAATGCAGGGCCTAGCTTGACAGATTTTATTCTGAGGTCTTTATCATGCCTATTCTGCTGTCGATGAGAAACTCCTTGTCCTTCCCACCCTGAGTTTTATCAAAGCTGGCAACTGTTGGCAGTCACGCAGCACAGATTTTTGCGTGCTGACCCACAGCACGCATTACAAGTTTGAGCGGCTCCCAGACGGACCCAGACATCATATTTGCAATGCATAGAGGAGATGCCGACGCGAAGACCGCTGAGACCGCGGCCGCCGCTACGGTTATCAAAACAAAAAAGTTCGTCACGATCACTCATGGGCATCTTTGCAATACAAAATTGTCTGTCATGCGTAAAAATGCATCACAGCCACATTTCGTAAGGGATTTCCCTAGTGTTTCTGCAATACAAGGAGAAGTTGTGATGCTAAAAAAATTTGTAATGCAAAGCCTGCAACTTAGTGACTGTGACAAACTTTCTTCTCTCCATAACGGTGAGTCGGATGCTCGTTGGCCACAGCAACGCCGGCCCGGGGTCCCTGGCCCTGTTTGCCTACCACCCGGATCTCTTCCACGAGTTGCTGCTGCTAGACCCCGCGTTTTGCGACGCGAGCGCCCGTTACGGACTGCAGCGCGCCCAGCTTGAGCCGTATACTACGCCTGCGGATCGCCTGGCACACGCAGAAACGGTCGCGGCGGCTGCGGATGACGCAAACGACACGGCGGAGCTCTATGGCGTTCTCAAGCGTTACATTCTCAACTGTTACATGAATTTGTGATGCAAGAATGGCAAAAGTGAAAGGAAGGACCTTGCGCGTCTTGCATGACAGATTTGGCGCAGATTCTCAGCCTGTTTGGCCGTCTGGAAATTTGTCATGCGAAGCAGCTTGACGGCGTTGATAGTCAAGGCGATTTTGCATGACAAATCATGTAACAGTTGAGAATGTAACAGTTGAGAACGCCATAAGCTCTTCAAGCGAATGCGGGAACACCAGAATACTCCCGCCGGGCCCTATAATTTGTACAAGGCCTGGATCCAGAGCCAGTGGAAGGACACCGAAGACGGCCCGGTGGAGAATTTCGAAGCGGTATCCGGAGTAAAAACGTCCCCAACCGCCCAGAGTTGTCATGCAAATCTGCATGATGCCAAAAAAAATCTCTCATGTGGAGCACCATGAGAGGCATTTATGTCCAGCCGTGTTTTGGGATTTCTGATGCTAGAACCAGCATAATATACATCTGTGAAGATGCTGCTGAGCTAGCGAAATCGCGGATCACACTACGAGGACCGAAGCTTGTCATGCGAACCAAACAAAGCTAGTTGATTTGTCTAGCTGATCTCCCATCTTGCCTCTGGTAATATAATGGGGACGTTTTTGCTCAGGATAACTGGCGACTTTTGAGTTTCCTGGGCAAAACGGTATCCAGGGCGCAAAAGCCCTGGCTAAGTCCTTCGCCATGAAGGAGTTTCAGCGGCAGAGAGAGTTTATCCTGTGCAAAAGCATCGTACTCGTATTTTTGCAATCATGCATTACAAATCTTTTTCTTGAGGAAAATCCGCATTACCTCATGCTGAGGAAATTTGTCATGCATTTATACGAGTGCGATACTTTACTTTTACACTGCATAAAGTTCTTGCAAGATAATAATCTTCCCCGAAGCAAAGGAGTTGCACTGGGAACAAAAATGTTCCGCAAATATCTGCTTCTTATGGCGTTCTCAAACGTTACATTCTCAACTGTTACATGATTTGTCATGCAAAATTGCCTTCAGAATCGACGCCATCCAGCTGCTTCGCATGACAAATTCCCAGAGGGCCAAGCAGGCTGATAGGCGGTTCCAAATCTTTCATGCACGACGCGCAAGATCCCCCCTATCACTTTTGCCATTCTGGCATCACAAATTCATGCAACAGTTGAAAATGTAACAGTTGAGAACGCCATACTTCTTGGCGGTAGGTTCGGTAACGCGTTGGCGGTGACCGGTATCCAAGGAAAAAACTGCGTAAGTGTAAGAACTTTGTTGTGTTGCAGTAGACGATGCGAGACAATTACACCTGCCATGCTCCTGGTGGACATGCGTCACACGCTCTATTCGTACAACATGCTATATTTATTCGCGGATAGGGATACCAGCTACGCATGACAGGAGGTGGTTTTCTGTGTCATGCAGAGCAAACTTGTGAAGATGCTATAGTTCCTGCAAGAATAAAGTTCTTACATTTTATTTTACACAGTTTTTCTCTTTCATAGCCGGGGCCACCACCAAAATGCAGCGCAAACTGGATAGCACGAAAAACCGAGTCTTCCGGGACTACTGGGGCGGGAAGCTGCTCGAGAGCCACTTATCAAATGTAAAAATGTCTGGGTCTGGAAGAAGAGAAGTTTGTCATGCAGGTTTTCCATGACGCATCAGGTCTGGAATGCGGGACCTAGCATAACAAAGTCTGTGAGGTGTCTACCATGCCTATCCTGCATGAGAAACTCCCTCCAAACTTGGCCGAATGTGGACAGTTTTTGGCACTCATGCAACACAGATTTCTGCATGATTCGGATTTAGCATGACAAGTTGCAATCGTCCAGACCCAGACATTTTTGCAATCCATACCACTCGAATCTGTACAAGCAGGACAGCGCCATGGCCTCGCAGGTGAGCCACAGCCTCCCGGAGCGCTATCCTGAGTAAAAACGTCCCCACACCAGAGTCGGGATGGGGATTTTGCAGCACAAGCCCAGGAGTTTTGTGAGTCACGCATGACAAGTTGCACTCCGCAGCGTAGTGCAGGTTAGAAAGTGCCGCCGCATCACAGATTCGTCTGCTCATCCTGTTCACAGCATCACAAATTCCAAAACACGATTGAAAATGGCTCTCATGGGGATGCGCATTACAAGTCTTCCTGTCTTTGCAAATTTGCCTTACAACTCTGGCGTGGGGACGTTTTTACTCAGGATAGGCGCAGCATCGTGGTCACGTGGGGAGACTCGCTGCCCCGTCCGAAGAATGCCAGCGAAACGCCCAATATGTTTGACTGGATTCCGTTCCAGGCCAGTGTCTGGACGGACGAGTTAAAGCGCCTCGCGGGGGAGGGGAAAAAGTTGACCACTTTGGACCCCATCATCACCCCCGGATATCATGTGCCCATGTTGGAGGAGGCCGTTCCAAAAGGCCTACAGGCACTGAAGTCGGCATAAAAGTGGTTCTATCTACATCAAGTATTTTTCCGCTCTGCCTCTTTATGTTTTGGTTTTGGAAGATGAAATAAAGCTGATGTGGTCCTGCTCCTGCAAATAGAAAAGAAAAATTACTTTCATAGCCGCAAGAGCCAGAGCCTTCTCGCAGAAATGCTCATGCTTGCTAGTACAACTTCTCGAAGTATTACTATAAACAAATTATGTACTATCTCCGTAACCTTCCCAACTCTCGTACATTCGTTGTGGTCACCTCGGTCGGGCACGACAAAACCCAGCAGATAAACAAATTATGCGGGAGACGAACAGAAAGACCGCGTTTTTCTTTTTATTTATTTATTTCTCGACGAAAGGGCACCTTGTCCGATACCCGCCGACGCGATGGGCCCACATCATGCTGTCCGCCACAGTACAAAAGCAAAAACACGGACAAGGAGCAACAAAAACCTGGCTTACAGAAATCCGCGCCGACATGACAAAAATGCGCGCTACGGTTCGCGACTGTCTTGATCGAAATCCTTGGCGCCAAATCACAAAAGGACAACAAACAGGCTCAGCTAGCAGCCACAGCACTTCTTCCGCTGCGTCTTTCGAAGAGCAAATTATTCCTATTCAACAGATAAGAAGATTACAGGGACGAAAAAGAACAGGAGTAGGTCGCGGGACAATCTAAGGCTTAGAGTCGAACAGATTACAGTCATCATTTCTCGACGAAAAGTACAGGTCGGGCCCGCGAGTGGTCTTTTGGTTAATTTTTTCGTATTGTTTTGGACAGGTATTTGTTTCGTTTTGGACAGGGACCACCACAACTCGACGTTTTGGACAGCGATTTATTTCGTTTTGATGTTTTTAAGGAACTCTGAGTCAAGTAGAGCTACATGTTTTGAAGGAACTCTGAGTCAAGTAGAGCTACATGTTTTGAAGGAACTCTGAGTCAAGTAGAGCTACATGTTTTGAAGGAACTCTGAGTCCTCAAGTAGAGCTCTAGTGTAAGATGAACTTCTTCATTGTGTAAGATTGACCACAGACAGATTTTACCTATGCACATGTTTTGAAGGAACTCTGAGTCCTCAAGTAGAGCTCTAGTGTAAGATGAACTTCTTCATTGTGTAAGATTGACCACAGAAAGATTTTACCTATGCACATGTTTTGAAGGAACTCTGAGTCCTCAAGTAGAGCTCTAGTGTAAGATGAACTTCTTCATTGTGTAAGATTGACCACAGAAAGATTTTACCTATGCACATGTTTTGAAGGAACTCTGAGTCCTCAAGTAGAGCTCTAGTGTAAGATGAACTTCTTCATTGTGTAAGATTGACCACAGAAAGATTTTACCTATGGTGCACAAGAACTCCTGTATAACGTTTATTTTAGCAATAAAACAACTGAGTCTAGAGTTCCACTTTCACCACAGGCGACAGAAGAATCAGCTCCTAGCGTCGTCGAGTCAGAAAGCTCTCCACCTCGTCGAATCAGAAAAGGCAGGTATAAAAATCCGATGAATAGCGAGAAGATCGTGCGAGATTGTTCCACTATTAATGATTGGTCCGCCCCACCCTTGCCACCCAAAGGGGGGTCGTGGAACAAGATATAGGGAGGATATTCTCGCTGATAGAGATTTTCATCTTCACTGCTGCTTTTCAACATCCGGGAGCCATTTTATCAAATGCAAACAATTTCTGTATACTGCTCCTGTAAGGAGGCAGCAGCATCCGCTAGAGTGCAGGATGCGCGATGAACGCGACACAAGGCTCGTGGCCCGTCGCCGACATTGAGAGACCGTTTTATGATCAATCAACACGACGCTAGTACTAGTAGCGAAGACGCATTGATGCTGCCATCAGGAACATTGGAATAAGAGCCCGCTGGTGCGCTCTAAGTTAGTCGCACCCCCCAGCTGGACGGCCCAGGCACCTCTAGGATCTTGTTCACCTCTTGCGATGTTCGTCCAAATTACGAATACAGAGGGTTGCTTGACCACCACAACTCGTTTTAGACAGGGATTTATTTCGTTTTGATGTTTTGACTACTAAAGAACGACCTGGCTGGCTATAATTCTTGTCGTTAGAGACGAGCTTCTTCGATATTTACAGTTGGACCGCTTCTTGTAGTTCTACTTACGGTAGTTAGACCGCTCGACAACCATAGGATTTTTATGTTTTTTACTCGGGAAGAAAAAACTTTTTGTTGGCTTGAGCAAGAAGGTTTAGTCACGATCAAGCCGTTTTGCTATCGAGGTGTGCGTAGTTGTTGTCTAAGTGGCAACTTGTAAGATGTTGACTATTTTCATCGCTTTGGCCCCCTACAACTGCAAACACTTCTAGGGTGGACGAACAAGAAGTGGACCTTGATGATGATTTGTTTTGTTTGTCAATTGTTTTGTTTATATGCCAAGTGTTTTGCGTTTGTTGCCGATCATCGTAAACAGGAAGTGCCCTGATTGTTTTGTTTACCAAACGGAAATAGCACGCGAAGCCCGCGCGTCCCCATGCGCATTGATTAACTTGATGAGCCTCGAATTTTTTTCGGACGGTTTAGATGTTGTGGATTGTGTGAGAGTAAGTACAAGAACGCCTAGCTCTACTTGTACTATCAAAATCAGCTTATCACACGAGGACCTTCACCAGCACGAGAAAGTTGGATGGAAACCGGCCTAGAATTTTTCCGAAACCGGCCAAGAATTTTTTTCGTCTTCGAGCCACCTGCGCCCGCTTCCCACCCGTCCTCAGCCGTAAAAACAGTAATTTTTCATTTTTTCCGGGCAATTTGCAAGGTGGAAGGCTGGCCATTTTTTCGAAATCGGCCTAAGTTTTTTTTTCGTCTTCACACCCACCTGCGCCCGCTACCCACCCGTCCTCAGCCGTAAAAGCAGTAATTTTTCATTCTTCCCGGGCAATTTGCAAGGGGGGACGCTGGCCATTTTTCCAAAATTGGCCTAAGTTTTTTTTTCGTTTTAGACCCACCTGCGCCCGCTACCCACCCGCCCTCAGCCGTAAAAGCAGTAATTTTTCATTTTTTCCGGGCAATTTGCCAGGAGGAAGGCTGGCCATTTTTCCAAAATTGGCCTAAGTTTTTTTTTCGTCTTACCCATCTGCGCCCGCTACCCACCCGTCCTCAGCCGTAAAAGTAGTAACTTTTCATTTTTTCCGGGCAATTTTCAAGGGGGGACGCTGACTTTTCCAAAATTGGCCTAAGTTTTTTTTTCTTCTTGCCCACCTGCGCCCGCTACCCACCTGTCCTCAGCCGTAAAAGCAGTAATTTTTCATTTTTTCCGGGAAATTTGCAAGGCTGGCCATTTTTCCTAAATTGGCCTAAGTTGTTTTTTCGTCTTACCCACCTGCGCCCGCTACCCACCCGTCCTCAGCCGTAAAAACAATATTTTATTTTTCATTTTTTCCGGGCAATTTGCAGGGGGGAAGGCTGGCCATTTTTTCGAAACTGGCCTAAGTTTTTTTTTCGTCTTACCCACCTGCGCCCGCTACCCACCCGTCCTCAGCCGTAAAATCGTAAAACTAGATCTCTGTGTTGAAATTTTACTGAGAGAGAGTGATCGACGAGCGCGCTAAGGGCACAGACGTTGATGGCAGTAGAGTCTTTGACTCACGTTTCGATTTTAGCTGCCCAGTTCACAACGAGGTGGATAGCGACACCTCCCTCTGAGCTGAACAGTCTTCCCAGGTCCAGACCTGTTGGCGAGTTCTTTTCCTCTACACTCAGTCGTGTTCCAGAGGCAGTCTTTGACCTGGCGGTGATAGTTCTCGCCAGACAGGTCTTTAGTTCTGTTTGGTTTGAGCGCGCTAAGGAGCGGAGGCGCGAGTTCTCGTGCGACAAAATTCTCACCCGCAGCTTCATTCGTGAAGCTCTTTCCGCTCGGACTAAGGGTCACAGCGCATTTGCGAGTTTGAGATCGAGAGATCAGTAAAATCGTAAAACTAGATCTCTGTGTTGAAATTTTACTGAGAGAGAGTGATCGACGAGCGCGCTAAGGGCACAGACGTTGATGGCAGTAGAGTCTTTGACTCACATTTCGATTTTCCCACCCATTCGATCTTTCAGATCCCTCCCTTTTTCAACAAGATGTCTTGGGTTGACGCTGCTCTCGCTGCCCCGCAGCAGTATGCTCACCAGGCGGGGATGTCAGCAGTCATCCAGTCCCGTCCGAATACGCACAAGATTCTGATGAAACAAAAGTCCTCATCAGCATCATCTCGGCAACGGAGTGCGTCCGATTTTCAAGCCAGATCGACTCCGTACGATTCCTTCCAACGCCCACGAGCAGCATCATCGGATGAAGCATTCGCCGCAGCAGTTGCAGCTTGCAGCGACGCAGAACTACTCAAGGACGACTTCTTCCCACCAGATCCATACAACTCTAGTCCGAAAAAACCAGCAACATTCCCAGCAGGGTTTTTCACCGAGATGGCGCCTCACCCGAAGATGTTACGACTCTTCCGTGACGCTATGGATCCAGCGAAAACCAAGAAGTCCTCCCAGAAGTCACAAGCTCTCGCTCTTGCATCAAACTACCCGCGACTCGCAGCAGCGAAAGAGAAGATCACTGCACGTCCTGCGAACCTCACGGAAGACGCAAGACTGAAGTGCTACTTCCAAATTTGTCATGCAGCTGGACAGCACCCCAAGTCCTCCCACCTTCTCAAGCCGTGGCCCATTACGCGGGACCACGCTCTGACATTTTTCACCGCGCTTGTCGGCGACACCCCGACAAAGTCGTTTTACACGACGGCGGATGATTATTTATGGTCTGTTATTGCCAGGCTTGAGGCAATTCCGGGGGGGAGCACCTTGGGGAAGGCGGGCAAGACTTTCATTTCGCAGACGGTCGCACGCCAGAAGCGGGCCGGTATGTTCCAGCATACCCAGCCACCAGCAGTGCAGTTGGAAGAAGTTCTCGAGCTCGTTAACCTCGAGCACAACAAGAAATACCAATTCGCAGCTGCGTGCGCAATTGGTTTTTTGTTCGGGCTACGAAAGTCGACTCTGGTCAACAAAATTAGTTTCGGCCTGGAAGACGAATTTCTGCTGCACCACTCCCACTACGACCTCGACGATTCCCCATCCGATGTGGAGGACGGTGGCTCCATCGAGGAACAGATGCAGACTCACCACATCGCCTCACGACATAACAACACCTACCACAAGTTTTCCGGCGACTTCTCGTATAACGAGGCGGCCGAGGTCTTTTGTCTAAATTTAGACAAACACGTTTTGAAGTCGAACTTCATACGCAAGGTGTACGTGTGCTGCCTGTGCAGAAATGAAGACTCGTGTACACTGTGTCCACACAATTTATTGCCTCTGTTGGACGACAACTCCACAGATTGGCGGTCTAATTTCGTGACCGATTTCAAAGCGTTTTTCGGCACTGCCAGGACGCAGAGTTTGCGCATAGGGTGTCTACAACACCTTATGCGGTGTAAAGTCTCCAGTAGCCGCGTAGGCTGTCACTTACGCTGGCAAACGGCAAGTATGATCGAGTACTACAACAGAGGAAACAAGTACGCCTTCAACAAATTTGCTGGTGTTAGTTTCATTCCTTGAACGATCATGGAAAAAGTCTCTTGCTACATATTTCGCTCTCATCTGGCCGCGTGCATAGTTTCACGCCGTGTTCCACCAGAAGTCTTGAGAGAGTCTTCCTGACAAAAAGTCAGAGTGCCCGATAGTTTCGAGCGAGTTTTCAAAGCCGACACTCACATATCAAATTTCTCGAGCGAACCCGGCGAAGTTCAGTCACAAAAGAGGGCAAGCGCCTTCCTTCATGAGAGTTTTTCTTTTCACGCTGTCATGTGCCAACTTCCACACACTATTAGACAAGCTAATCAAGGATTATTCATCATGATGAACGACGGTGCTTTCGCCGCTCTCGGCGCGATGGCCGGCCCGGGCGCAGGAGTGCTCGGCGGCAACGTCCCGCTGCCCATCATTCCGCCGGGACACGTGATCCCCGTCGTCCACCCGAAAGTCGGTGTGGCGAATCCCAAAGTCGGAAAAGCCAACCAGAAAGCGGCCGCCCCGAAGCCGCGCGGCCTGTTCCCGCATGGACCGAAAGCTCCGGCGGCACCGCCAGTCGCCCCCGTCGTGCACGGGCCGAAAGCCCCGGCTGCAGTCCCAGCTCCCCCAGTTTTCCCGGGTTCAGGTGACCCGGCAGGAGCAGGAGCAGGAGGTGGACATGTCTCTCCAAAAGCGAAAGCAGCTGCCCCAGCAGGTGCACCGCCAGCAGGTGGACCGGTGGGTCCAGTCGCCCCGCCAGTCGTCCCGATCGCACCGATCGCTCCGCCGGCAGCACCGGTCGCACCAGTCGCTCCAGTAGTGGCACCACCAGCCGCACCCCCGATCGCAGTTGCGCCGGCCCCAGCTCCGGTTGCCCCAGCGGCACCAGCGGTACCGGCACCAGCGGCACCGGCACCAGTTTTTCCGGCGATCCCCGCGGTCCCAGTGGCACCCGTAGTCGGCCCGCCAGTGGCGCCACCAGTCGCCCCAGTCGCACCACCATTTGCACCGATGGCAGCACCAGCTGCTGGTCCAGCTCCGGCCCCGGGTGCGCCGCCATTTTTCGCACCGGGAGGTGTTGCGGGCGCACCGGCAGCGCCAGCACCCGCAGGTGGAGCGGCAGCTCCGGCCCCGGCAGGTGGCGCGGCAGCACCACCAGCGGCAGTACCAATAGGTGCACCATTCTTCCCACCGGGCATGCCACAATTTGACCCAGCCTGGTTGCAGATGCACGGTAACCTCTACTTCCAACAGCTGATGAGCCAGAACATGTACATGCAGCAGCAGAGCCAGTACATGCAGCACATGATGCAAAATCAGGCTGCCCTGCATCAAGGGTTCGCCGGCTTCGCAGACGCGTACGGCAACGCAAACCCGGGCAGGGATGATCCGTTCCATCCGGATGCGCCAGTTACCGAAAATGAAACCCGTGCTTTTGCGTGCGCCAACGACGAGATCCCGAAGTCCGACAGGATCGCGCTGGATTCACACCGGACGATCAACACGTTGACTCGCGACCGCGCGATCCACACCGCCGTGAGCGCCGGGGTGAAATACACGCACCGTAGTCAGGTGCAAGTAAAGGACACGAAAGCCCTGAAGAACACGTACCCGCCCAAACCAACCACTTTGTTGCGGTGCCTCGCCGTCGGCGGGAAAGTTGACCCCGTCTTCGCCTCCGCGGAAGAAGCAAACAAAGTAGTTGTGTTCTACGAGGATTTGTGCAAGGCGAAACCAGAACAAGCGAAAGTGGAAGATTGGGAAGCACTAGTGTCGGACAAGTTCTACGAAGTGCTCGCTACGTCCTGCGATTCGCTCGCGCCCGACCGCGAGACGCTGCACAACGGCCAGTTAGTGGACACAACTTATCAAGAACGGATCCGCTACTTCTTCGTCGCACCGGAGTCCGACGTGAACGGCTTCAAATGCAAGCTGAGCACGCTCATCCAGATTACCCACCAGATGGGCGCCACGTTCAACAACACGAACATGCAGAACATCATGGGCATCAGTACTCCATTCGCCGGCGGCGTCAACACGTCCAACCGCGAACGAACCCCCAGGCGCACAGGGGATTCTTCTACCACCAACAACCAGCAGTCGGGGGATAAGTTTGTCTTGTGTTGGCACTTTTGTAAGTGTACTCCGTGTTCGAATGACACGTGGTATCGCGATGACGGTAGCATCGTTTGCTCTGCGGGATTGCATCCGATGTTGAAGTCCGAGATGTCCAAAGGCCAGTTCAAACGCGTAAAACGCACCCAGATGGGTCGCGTGGGTCTGAAGGACACCGGCTACTTCTCGTGGGTCGACGATGCTACCGGCGAGTACAAGGGAGACAGTCTGAAAAAGTATTTCCCCGACCGCGGTTCCGCTTCATCAAAGAAGGGGAAGGGCAAGAAAGGGAAACAGTCTTCTTCTTCTTCCAAGTCCAATGTCCAGCAAGAAGTGTCTTCTTCCAGCAGTGAGGAGGAGGAAGATGAAAAGGAGAAAAAGAAGAAGAAGTCGAAGTCCATGAAAACTACCCCGGCCACGGGAACAGCCGCTTCCAGCAGTGCTGGGCCGTAGTCGTCTCATCAATCAGTACACAGTATTTTTTGTCCGCAGGACACAAAAGTTTTTGTCAAATCAAGTATTCATTTATCAATAGATTTCAGTTTGATTTTCCATCTATGGATTGTTTGTCAAAAAACGCACCATCAACTACCCACCTGTTTAGAATTTGTTTTTATGCCAAGAATAATCAAAAAATGTCTATCATCCCACTTTCTTCTCTGGAAGCAGAGTCATACTTCTTCCCTATGCACAGGGTCGTAGTTTCTTCTCCGGCCGCGGAGTCGTATTTTCTTCTCTGCATGCAGAGTCGTATTTCCCTTCTGGAAACAGAACACTCTCGCTGAAGTTTCAGCCATTCTTGTTGCAAAGCAACATTGCATCGCCCGTACATTGAATAAATTTCCACGTTTTCCATGAAAAAAAATGAAAAATTAAAAAACATCAACGCCGGAGTTACGCCGATCCGCCGGAGTGTCTCTTCGTCTTCCTGAGTGCGACGAGAAAGTTCACGCACAGTCTTTCAGGAGAGATTCTTCGAGAGACATTTTGCGTCGTTGTTGTTGCTGGTGTCGTCATTCTTTGTCCCACCAGACAGCATGAAGCGTTTTTCGGACTATCTGTGCCCTGCACGGCACTCACAAGATGACGTGTTTCTCCCCCAGTCCGAGTCTGAGGCTACTCCCCAGGAAGAGGCCGACTACAGGAAGAAGTGGGAGCAGATGGTGCAGCGGGTCGAGCAGGATTTACGGAAAAAGTCCCCGTTTGAGCCGATCTCAAACGACTTCCGCTGCGTCGACACAGGGAAGTTATTCTCCACCGACGTGATTGCCGAAATCGACAAGATGAACGCTGCGTCGGCTGCCCGCGACATCGCTCGCAAAAAGCAGATGTGCAGCGAAATCCACGCTTTTCACGGCAAGTACAACGTCGGTTTTCTGGCTACTGCGATGGAAGCAGCAGGCGCGGAGGACCAAGAGTGCGTTGACGAGGTATTAGTACAGGGCGGCACATGCATAGGTGACTGCATGGCGCCCAGTTGTTGGGGACCGCCTTCCTCCAGGAGGAAGCCGTGGTTCGTCACGACAGAACCTCCGTTCAACCTGGACCAGTACAAGACCGGGACCCCGCCCCCCGACTGGCCAGAGGCGCACATAAGAGAGATTTTTGCGCAGACCCAGGAGGAAGTCAACGTCGAGCCCCTCCTCGGTCATCCACGGATCCGCCCCGGTATCACCTACCGACAGGCGAAGAAGGCGAAGTGGAAGCATGTCTGGAGGCGGTTTTGTGTTGAACAAAAAACGAAGATCCGCATGATCGACCCCGCCTGTGCATGCAACGCCCGCAGTGACCTGTCGAAGGGCGTCCCGATGGGGTCGGCGCAGGAGATCCTGGGGTCGTGTGCAGTCCTGAAGGACCCCAGCCTCCGCGACCAGAACTTCGTTTCCTTCACCAAGCGGATTGTGAAGAAAGGTCGCTCCCTCGAGAAGGAATACGAGGACGCCTTTGTGCAGTTCATCGAAGATGGTACGCCAATCCCTTCGCACCTGAAGAAGCCTTCCAAGGAGTACCATGCAGCCGCTGACGCGAACGTCACTGCCGCCGGGGAACCAGATCCCAAGCGGCACAAGATGTTTCCGGCCACGTTGCTCCAGCTTCTCATGCTTGTGATAGATGTACATAAAGCTTACAATACGATTGCGGTGCGTCCGTCTCATCGGAAGTTCAATCGGTTTTGTGTGTACGATTTACAGCAGTCGAAGTACATGTTTTACGAGGCCCTCACCCTTATTTTCGGTAATGTACATTCAGTTGTGTGTTGGGTTCGTATTTCTATGGCCATAAAAGCTGTCATTGTGTTTTTTGTGCAGATTATGCTCAGCGTTTATGTAGACGACTTCGCCTCTCCTGTGCCCGAGTCTGTCGGTGAGAAGGCCAAAGAAGCTGTTTTACATGTTTTTCGGACACTTGTGTTTAGTGTGCATCCAAACAAAGTTAAACTTGCACCTATCACAGAGGTTTTAGGTCTGATTTTCGACCTCGCGGTCGAGGTGCCGGAGTTTTATGTTTCTGTCCAGCGCCAAGAGTCTATCTCCATCATCATCTCCAAGGCTATCGAGGCGTCGCACCTGGCAGGGGACGTTGCTGAGACATTACACGGAAAAGTAATGCTCTGCTTATCATCCTTGGTCGACAGACGTTACAGCCCGCTCCTCAAGCCCCTGGCACAGTACGTGCACCACCCCACCCAGCACGGGAAGCCACTGTCTCCCAAGCTGGTCCAGTGTTTGGAGAACGTGCGGACTATTCTCGCGGCTGGCATCCGCAAGCGAGCACAGTTCGAGGTCCCCACAGCGGACAATGTCATGTTGTACACGGACGCCTCGTACAGTCACGGCTCCGGTTGGCTTTCTGCGATTCTCGCGATCGGTACATCACTGTTTGCCAGAAGGATCCGGGTCGAGGAAGCGGACCTTCCCGACACCATCCCGAAGTCGCATCCGATTTCCTACCTGGAAGTCGTGGCGCCGGTGCTCGCGGTGAACGAGTTCAAGTCCAAGTTGCAAGAGAAGTCGCATTTTCGGCTCAGCGTCGACAACGACAGCGCTAAGTGCGCCCTGCTGAACCAGAACTCCCCTCTGCAGCACATGGCGACGCAGGCGCTGTTCTTCTGGTCGTTGTGCAGTACGTTCTGTCTGTCCCCGTGGGTCGACCGAGTCCCCACCGGGTTCAATCCAGCAGATGTTCCGACGCGTTCGCGGTTTTTGTATTTCGTTGTGAACAACTTCCCAGGCGCGTTCCAAGAACTTTCCGCCTTCTCGGAAGAGACATCGAAGTTGTTGCATCCGGCTCTCCACATGTCAAGTCCAGATCTTTTCGGGGTGTTGCCAGGAGTAACTCTCGACCATTATTTTGACGCTAGTACATGGTGCAAAAAGTCAGACAAGTTTTTGAAAGATGATGATGTTTCCATGGTAGATCACGTGTTAGAGTTGTCTCAGTAGTTTCATACATTCTTTTTTCGCTCGATTATTCTGCCGCACGGCTGAGTGCCACATTCTTGTGCGTTGCGCTGTTCGACCTAGGCTATCGGTTCGCTCCGCGATACCATACATAGCCTTTGGATACATTCGGGTCTCCTGTGTATCGGTTGATGAGTTCTCGTCTTCCGAGCGCGCTTTATGCCCAGGAGCTGTCGGCACGAGTTCTCGTGCGACAAAATTCTCACCCGCAGCTTCATTCGTGAAGCTCTTTCCGCTCGGACTAAGGGTCACAGCGCATTTGCGAGTTTGAGATCGAGAGATCAGTAAAAGCAGTAATTTTTCATTTTTTCCGGGAAATTTGCAAGGGGGAAGGCTAGCCATTTTTCCAAAATTGGCCTAAGTTTTTTTTTCGTCTTACCCATCTGCGCCCGCTACCCACCCGTCCTCAGCCGTAAAAACAGTAATTTTTCATTTTTTCCGGGCAATTTGCAAGGGGAACGCTGGCCATTTTCCCAAAATTGGCCTAAGTTTTCTTTTCGTCTTGCCCACCTGCGCCCGCTACCCACCCGTCCTCAGCCGTAAAAACAGCAAGTTTTAATTTTTTCCGAGCAATTCGCTGGCAATTTTTCCGAAATCGGTTCTAATCGAGAACATCAGGAAAAAATAAAGAGCAGTGAAGATGACGAAGGCAAGCGCAAACCCAAGTTTGAAGCAGGAGCAGCTTGTTTTGACTGAGTCACGACCTTTGCTAGACAAGTGTCGGATGAACAACTACGAAGAAGATCATTAAGTGCGTGTGCCTGTGATCCAAAATGGATTCGGTTTACCGATCATTGGTCTCTATAAATCTTCATCCAAATAAATCACAAGACGATCTGGATCTGAGGTGGATCTTGAAAATAAAAGTGATTTCAATTTCACGGTGCAACCGAATTGGAAGTTGGTACACATCAAGAAGATCACGTCTGAGTAAAATATCCTGATCCTCATCGAGAGTTCATGGGAAGTTAGTACAAAATATCACCAAATTGATTCCATCTGGCAACCCGAGCACGTCTTGGTCCTGTTGTAATGGATTGCAATCGACGTCGGACTCGGAGCAGCTACGTGTAAAACAAAAACGACACAGTGACAGTCTTATTGTGACGGTACAGCAGGTAGCTACTTTTGACACGGTATTTTGATAGAATTACTTTCAAACTTAAACTTTCTTTTTCCCATGGATGCGAGCGCAATTATGATTTAAGCCCAAAACTTGACAAATTTTCATTTTGAAAAGCGCTTGAACATTTATATTTATTTCAGGAACGAGCAGAAACAAAGCGGAGCAGCTACTTGTAGATACTTCTTCCCGAAAAGTGGATTTGCTCAACACAAACAATGATGCTTCAACTCCTGCTCTGGGCCCCCAGCATGGTGCTCATCGCGTTCTTCTTGTCCCTCGGCCACGACCTTGTGTATCCTGAGTAAAAGCGTCCCCACCCCAGAGTTGTCATGCAGATTTTCAGTCACAGGAAGATTTGTAATGCGCATCTCCACGAGAGCAATTTTCAATTGTGTTTTGGACTTTCTAATGCCCTAAACAGGATGAGTAGATGGATTTGCGTTGCGGCTGTACTTGCTAAAAAACTGCACTTTACAATACAGAGACGAACTTGTCACGCTTGATTCCCAAAACTTCTCGACTTGTGTTGCGAGATCCCCATCTTGACTCTGGGGTGGGGACGTTTTTGCTCAGGATATTGTGGCGGGTATAATCACGACGGCGGGAGTTCTTGTCCTAGTTGCAGTCTTCAAGAACCAGGCGCGGTTCGTTTCTAGTACGGAAGTAGAGGACATTTTTCGGCAAACGTGGTGCGGAGACGGAAAACGTGGTGAAGGAGAAGGAAACGGTGGTGGAAAAAATAACGGTAGCATATGGATTGCAAAAATGTCTGGGTCTGGAAACCTGTGATGCAAGGAAGGGAAGAGCGAGCACTCTGTGATGCGCTGCCCAGCATGACAAGTTTTTCCGTGGTTCTGAGTTGCGTACTCCGCATAAGAAGCCGCGTTTTTGTATGACAGAGAAGAGGACCTCTTCGCGGGCACGCAATACAGAGTTTAGAGTCATGCCAGACTAGCATGACAAGTCTCAGAATCTTCCAGACCCAGACACTTTTGCATTTGATATAGCAGCGGAATAAACGGTAGCAGCGGAAACGGTGGTGGACACGCTAGCGGCGGAAATAACGGTGGCGGTGAAGACTGTGGTGGCGGTGAAGACTGTGGCGGCGGAAACGGTTTCACCCCCACGCCGATCAATGCTGACAGGTACTATGAGGGCAACGAGCGCACAAACGGGCGAACCGTCAGACAGATCGTTGCGAACCTGCGTGGCGTTATGATGGGTGCAAACCCAAACGCTGCAAAAGTAGATGAGCGAGGGCATCGACAAAGTCAAAGCGGCCTGCCGGCTTGTAGCATTGTGTACCTTGCGGGCGACTCTTGGATGGATGTCTCGCACTATCTACGTGGAAACAGACGAAAGGAAGCACGGCAACCTGCCAAATACCTACGACAAGTTTATGCCGTACCTGAAGCCAGACGTGCTGTATTATCTCTCGAAATTATTCCACGACAGCACCACGACCACCGACAGTAGAGATGTTGACAAGAACAGCTCGTCCACCTCGTCCTGGCACTACACCCAATGCGTGATGGCTGCGCAAGCGGGCTCAATCTTGCGAGGCCGCACGGTGCCCGGCGGTCCAAACGTGCTCGCAAACGACGTCGCGATTCGGGACACCGTATCAAATGTAAAAATGTCTGGGTCTGGAAGATTAGAACTTGTCATGCTAAATCTGAATGATGCAAAAATCAAAATCTGTGTTGCGTGAGTGCCAAAAGCTGGCCGCTTTTGACCAAGGTGAGAGGGAGTTTCTCATGCAGGAAAGGCATGATAGAGACCTCAAAGAATCTGTCATGCTGGGTCTCGCATTCCAGACCTCACGCGTCATGGAAAACCTGCATCACAAATCTTGCACTCTTCCAGACCCAGACACTTTTGCATTTGATACACCGTGACGGAGCACGACCGCATCGTGGTGCACGTCTCGGGGAATGACATGAACAGCATTTTTAAGCAAGTTTTGCGCGGCAAGGGTTGCGTAGCGATCGTCAAATATCCTGTGTAAAAACGTCCCCACCCCATAGTCAAGTTGGTAAATCTGCAACACAAATCTCCAAGTTTTGGGAGTTTTGCATGACAAGTTTCCATCTGTAGCGTCGTGCTGTTTAGCAAGGGCAGCCGCATGAGAAAGCCAGCCTCTCATTCTGTTTACAGCATTACAAAGTCCAAAACACGATTGGAAATGCCTCTCATGCAGATCCATATTACAAATGTTCCTGTCAATGCACATTTGCATGACAACTCTGGGGTGGGGATGTTTTTACCCAGGATATCAAAGGAATTGTGACTGGGTCTTTGAAGCAAGAAACGATCGAGGCACTTAGAATCCTGTGGCAGGAAAATTTTCCGAGATACCTGAAATTTTTGACCGAGAACAAAAAGCCGAGGGAGATCATCGTGCTCTCACAACCCATCACGCGCCCTGGCTACGTGAAGCGCCTCGTCTCCCGCAAGGTTCCCGGAGGCCGAAACATACCGTCATTTCTCCTGTCGGGCTTGTTTTGGGCTGTGAATCAGTTCTTCAGCGGCTTGCACCTCGACGGCTTTCCGGTGTTGCGGGATACAGTGAACGAAATTCAGAATGGAAACCCCGAACTGCAAGGGATTCGAATCTATCCACTGCAAAAGTTACTAGCACCGCGCTGCTCGTACTGTAGCCTGTCGCCAAGACACCTAGACAGCCATATGTCGAGGGCCTTTTCCGGCCAGTGTCTTTGATTTCGGTCTTTGGGAAAGTATTTGAGATTCTTCTGGATAGGAGACTCAACATTTTTTTGGAAGGTCATTCCTGGGACGGCCCAAAAGTGCTTCCAAAATTGAGCGAGCCTGTGCTGCCGATTAACTCGGTGGCCTACAGGCTAGCTTTCTTCAAAGAGATGAGCGCGGCGAAGATTCTCAGCCACCTGTTCACCAGCCACAAGACACCAAGCGGAGAAAGCATCAAGAAAAAATGGTTACTGTTGAATGACAATGAGGCAGGGTTCGATGTAGTTAGGCATTTGACAACGATAGAAATAATGAAGGAACTGAAGGTGCCGGAAGACATCACTTTTGCAACACTGGACTGGATGCATGGAAGAAAATTGAAGATAAAAACAGGAAAAAACACATGGAATCTTTCTCCTGGCATGCCCCAAGGCTCGCCGTATAGTGGTGGAGTCTTTAACGTGCATAATATGCGGATGTTGCAGATTATGAGTATAGAGAATGCGCCACCATATGGCGAACAAAATCAGTATAGTGATGATAATTCACAACAGGGCGTCGGGGAGAAGGAGGAGGCGGATAATGTGAAGAAGAAGCTGGTGGAGACTGGGAGGAAGTTTTACATTTTTTTCGAAGAAAGCAAAGCAGTAGCAATTTACTTCGAGGAGGGTAAGAACCAAAAAACGGTAGAGGAGGGCCACGCGGGGAGGAGCCTGGGCTTTTTCTTCGACGGCACCTGGACCATGGATAGTCATTTTGCGGAAACGATGCAGAAGGGGAGAGTTGAAATATCTACGGTGTCCTCGATACGGAATTTGAAATTCTCGAAGCGGGTGGATATTTTTAGAGCCCTGGTATACTCTGCTTTTAGTTCTAATTCTGTGCCCCAGTATAAATATTTTCGTCAAAATAACTGCCAAAAAATATCAGTTGAGGTGGCAAAGGGCCTGAAGACTATCGCATACCTACCGGCGCACTGTCCGAGTGCAGTCTTGTACCACGCCGCGGGGATGCCGGACATCCAGAGCGAGATTATCGCGAACTCAATGCTGATTTTTTGGAAAGGAGTAGCTGTAGGCTCCTGGGAGAGGGGGAACAAGGAGGAATTACTCAAAAAGTATCCGAACATTTTTAGCAAACAAGAAACAGTACAGCACTACTTTGAGTTCCACCACCACGCGCCCTACATTGACTTGATGCAGATCGCGGCCTACAAGTTCTTTGCCCTCTTTCAGGCAGTACAGGTCAATCACAAGCTGAGGATAGGGCGGGTTTTCTGGAAAGGAGTAAATCTGGAAGTGAAGGACATGGACAGGATAGGTGAGGAGTACGGGTTTGGACCACTATCAGCTCTGCAGGGTGAGAAGCTTGACCATGCTAGGAGGACGATTGCGAAGGAGCAGGACGCGATGTGTAGGACTTTGATGCGGAACTTTCGAACGGTAATAGTATCAGCAGTCGACGGAACTGTGAACAAAGGCATAAATCTCGGGGCGGGGTCCGGGTTATCGTGGTGGCGGGGCGGCAAGATGCAAGACGATAAATGGATACCGGGTAAAGGTGAGGCTCTACCTAAGCCTATTGTCACAAGTTTTTGCTATATCTTTTCACCACTGCAGGTGCTACTGAAGGTAGATTCATTTGATAGTGAAAGTAGAGGCGCTATTCACCATCTGAAGAAACTCATCCAGGCTATCAGGTGCGAACTATACCCGCAGGGGGAGATACGGGAAGAAATGGTAACTGATTTTTATTTTCTCCAAGACTCCAACTCAGTTGTACAGGCACTCGACGCTTATGGCGATCGCTCGAACCCGGCGGCGCACAAGATTGCTAGGATGCTGGAGGACCTTCGCGACTTGGTGAACGGCAGTGAATTTTCCCCGCCAGAGAACGAAGCGCGGTTTCACTGGTATTGGACACCAGCACACAGCGGTGGCGTACTAAATGACCACGCGGACCGCCTATCGGAAGTAGCAATGGAAGCATGGAACGCGGGGAGGAGGATAAATAGTGATGGAGGGATCAGTAATCACTACAGCAAGCTCCTAACAGTGCCGATCATGCGTCGACTTGTTCTGGACAGGATATTAGGGGATCTTCTAGATAGAAATAAAACAGTGTCCGAAGATTTTAAGAATCGGCGGAAGCTGCTGGGGCCGTTTCGACCAGCAACAGGAATACTCCCATCCAGAGAGGCTGAGATTGTGTATTTCTGGATCTTCTTGGGGATTGCACCCCCCCGGCAGTTGGGTTGTGGTGAAATGTTTTACGAGGAGCAAGTGTTTAGACAAAAGTGTTTGAAGTGTGAAAAAGTTACTGACTGCTGTGTGGATCACGTTTTGTTTCATTGTCAGGAACTGAAAGAGCAGCGAAAGGCTATTTTTGGCCACGACTTCCTACCATCTACGCTGGGGCGGGAATACATTAAAAAACCAAAGTTGGTTCTTAGTTATGTAGTGGCGGCGAAGTTGGTCAATTCCTTCTACTGCGAACAAATCGAGAAACAGCTGCGGAGCAACAAGGTGGCGGAGAATTGGGACAAGCCGGAAAAACACAAAAACAAGATGCGGAATGTAGCGCCGAAGACTGAGACGCAGCAGGATTTTTTGAACAACACGCACCCCTTTCGCCTCATGCGGGATCGAGAAAGGCGGAACGTATTGCACTGGGGACCGACATCGACGTGCGTGGGCGTCAAAACCGAAACAAGTGAGGATGTGTCAGTTTTGGACTGGGTGTCTTTTACGTCGTAAGAGCGAGACTTGACAAGCAGAAGGCTGGACCTGCACTACACAACAGGGCCAGAACATGATGAAGAAGTAGAATCAATTTGCGATGGTGAGGCGGTGAAGCGAAATGGGAGCCACTGCGTGCAGTTCTTGACCGCTATTTGGAGGAGGCGAGGTGAAGAAGATGAGTACAGCTTCGTGCGAGAAGTGTATGCAGTGGCGCTACAGCTTTGACTGAAGTATCTTTAGTACAAGAAAAGAAAACAAACTACTACGAGAGCTCTGTCTTTTTTTTGAGATGCTTTTGACATTTATCGCAGCTATCTTTTTTTAGAGAAAAGCTCAGGCAGATTGCAGCAGGGCAAGATCGTTCGAGTGGGGGCGCTAGGTGGACCGGGACACCGGAACCTGCTCGGGTAAATGATCAAAGAGTGCTTATGTAAATAGCCTGAGCTTGGTATTCTAGAAAGATAGCGAGTAGTGACACTGAAGAGGAAAATTGGAAATATAGGCGCGTAAAATCCATGAAAGCGAGTTGACTGCCACGGACCAAGGATCATCGCGGAGGTGTTCGTCAGCAGACGTGACGATCTAAAGATGAAAGCCAGTAGAATGCTTTCTGCTATTGAAATTCTCTGAGCTGAGATGGGTCTTTTTTTCGGCACCTGGCTCCGTCTTTCCGTATCTTATTGCTACTGTTGTGCATTATCTGCTGCTGTATGAGATCTGCCGTCACTTATGACTAGTGTTTTAGTGTGGCCTCTTTCTTCTCCACTGTTGAAAGATAGACTTGGTCATGAGTATCGCAGTGATTTTGTAGTGATGAGGTGAATCTCAATGGATGTCAGGAAAGGCAAATAAGTAACTTTAGAGAAAGCAAATAGCAAAAAGCATGTCCGGGGAAGAACAACGGGCAAGGCAGCAGCTGCAAGCGGTGGAAGGGACTACTACATGGACGATCACACTCCTGCCGAAACCAGATGACCAGCGAAATCCAGCCGACTATCACACTAGACCAGTGGCACCACGACCACAACTACCACAGCGAGCGTTGCGTCCGCTCCTGCAAATGGATCGGGACGTGCCCAACGTGGCGGGAATTCCGATGGGGGTGCCGTTCAATGCGATTGCGGCGCTACTACTAGGACATGAAGAAGAAGATCAGGAACAGAATGGGGGTGGAGGAGGCCTAGATCATGTTGAAGCTGCAGTGCAAGAAGCAGATGAACGCGCACTACCAGCTTCGAAATTATACATGAGAATCAGGACGCAAAAGAGGAGCAGGCGACTAGCATAACATGAACCACTACCATGAGGAGACGACGAAGGAACAAAGTGCAGCTCTAAGAATACATGTGTTCGACTTTTTCGCAAGTCTGCCTCTAACATAGAATGTGCATATATACAACCATAATCATGAATAGATGGATTGATAGAATTCGACCTCAAAATAATAGATGATTTGTTTCTTCTTTTCTTTCCTTTTGTGCCCGATATATTGTCTTGCTCGGATGGTTTTCTCCTCTCATGTACCTTTGCCTCCTATCTCATTGCTTCTTGTTGCATACATCTTTTGTTCCTAGGATCTTTATTTTCTCCTCACTTCCTTGTTCCCCTTTCCTCCTTCTGACGGGCTCTTGTGTGCGAGTGCGTGCCATTCCCTGCTGATTCCTGTGTGCTGCTTTTGTCTCTCTGGTCTTCCTGTTTTCTTGCCCCCTCTCTAGCTTTCTTTTAGCTTCTTCCCTTATTGTATTGGCCTATCTCTGTCTTGCGCCTGAATGAATTCATCTATTAATATTCTTGTTAGATGATGCAGAGTCTGGGTCTCAGATATGGAAAGAAGAGAAGATTAGACTCTTGATAAAAAGATAAAGATAAAATATCCACCAGACACAGAAGTAGAGGCAGATAATAAAAGAGAAAAAGTCCTTGTTTTTGAACGCGATGCATAAAAGTGCTGATGACGAATGCGAGTGGATAGATGGGAATCTCTGAGCTGGTGGTAAGAAAGCAGAGTCGGGTAGAGGTACACAGCTATTTTTATATATTTTTTTTTTACTTCAGATAATTTAAACGTAAGTAAGTAGGCTGCGTTACACATTCATCAAGTATTTAAGCCTGCGAGGAGAAGAAGAGAAGAAGGAGGACAAGTAAGAAAAGAGGCGAAAGGTGCGAATGGGTCTGCGACATTCCTGCTATAGTGTTGCCGCACCATAGAAGGATAAAAGTCAGGCTCAGGGAGCTACCAAGGCGTGCGGAGCAGGACTATCAATTATGAGTGATCATCTATCATGCATATTGAAGGGCTGGACGGGACAGGTATGGACGTGGAAGCGCTCTGCGCCTGACCACGTCACACATAGCAACAGAGATCAAACGGGCGCCGCGATTCGAAATTGTGCCGATGTTGCTATCTGGGACCGACATGCAGACGCATCGTAAAATCGGGAGAAAATATATAGCGACCAGTTTTAAGAAAAGGAAAAGACGCGCAACTTGGGACAGCACACTTTTGCGCATTTATTTCTCATCGAGTCCAGCAGAAAGAGCCAAGGGCACTACCACCACTCCGAAGCGGCCGACCCAGGGTGGTTAGTGTCGACCAGACCGACGGCGGTATTTTCTGCTAGGTGTGGGATCTAAATTTTCAAAAGAGGAAGGGAAGTATGTCAAATAGAATTTACATGAATATTAGTGCCTTGAGTACTAGCGCGTTTGAAAAGCCTTCATAAGTTCTACACACCAAATACCAAACGGAAAAATCGACCACAGCCAAATTTTCAAAATTTTTTCCGGCCGGATCGACCCGCGGACCCGGGGACTACGGTTTGCGGGGATGAGTACGGTGCAGATAGGCGATTGAAAATCTGCGCTGGGCTGCGGCGCGCGACGCCTACTGTTGGCGTTGCACCAGGCCCCTCGTCGATTTCTATGCCGAGCTGCCCGAAGCGGCCCCAGTTTCATCCCGGGCATGTAGCTACGGTGCCCAAACAAACGGCACCAATGCCACGGCCCCCATAGAATTCGGGGTAACAATTTAGCAGCGGACGCGCAATCCATAGCGCTTAGCTGGCTAGCCACTTGGCGCGCCAATGGCCAAGCCGCCCCCGATGACTGGCGGAGGCACTTTTCTGATAGGCTTTGGGACTTGCATGTCGTGCCGCGTCCTGTATATTTTTATCCAGGTCTGGCGTCGTTATAGCCTGGCCGGCGGTTGAACGGACCGGCGTGAACTGAGGGAAGTGTCGGCGTGGTGAAGAAAGCCGGGCGGCACTTCGAGCTTCGCAAGGAAGTTCCTACAAGATATCTCTGGGGGCGCCTTAAGGGGGTGCCCTATCGAGGTGGCTGGAGGGGGTGCCCTTCGCTGCTGTGGCCGATTTCCCCCGATGGACCATACCATCGGCGGAAGGGCTCCGGGGGAAATCGGCCACAGCAACGAAGTCCACCCCGTTCGGCAGTGCCCTTCAGCGCGGTGGCCGATTTCCCCCGATACGGGCTCTTGAACATCAGAAAGCCATAGGAACCGCCCGCGAGGGCGCTCCGGAAGCGAGCACTCTCCCTGCTCCCTGGCGCCGGTCACCATGCCAGAAACGCCCCAGACAGTGCATTTTCCCGTCGCTTCTCTGGCCGCATCCCTGCGCGCCAGTTCCTGTCGAAGGTGCAGCTGCCGGCCCTGCGGTGCTGGCCCACTATAGCTGCGATAGGTGGCCCGCCTGGCCAGCAGAGGCCTTCGCGGCCAAAATGCTACAAATTGGATTTGCTCTTTGATAGTAGGGTCCATGAGCGAAATGGAGCAGAGCCCATTAGTGAACAGAATCAGTATAGTCGGGCGCGCTTGTCGTGATTTCTTTAATGCCTCGGCGAAGGTGAGGCCTCCGCGATGCAACATTGGAGGCCCTTTGCAGCAGGTGGCCCACCATTCGGCATCCAGATGCCCGGCCAGATAAATTGCGTGGCGACGACAATGCTTGAGCCCGGTCGTTCCGAGTGGTATCCCGGATCGAAAAAAAAAAATTTTAAAAATCTGGCTGTGGCCCATTTTTTCGTTTGGTGCCAAAGTTTTGCGTGAGAAGGTGAAGCAACCGTGCCCTACAGGTAAGTGGGAGACTGAGATTGGTACTTACTTCATAGTCCGCACCTCTTCCGTGCATGATTTGTATAAGTTGATATGTATGCTACAACCGTTGTGCCAGCCTCTGGCAAAGTACGATCGATCGGTTGCAAAATAGATATGTATGACAGGACTAAGAAGTAAATATCATAGGTAGAATTCTAGCGGCAAGAATCCTACCTATCTTCGTCTCCGCTCATCAGTAGGATGACATACTCGTGGTGGGTGCCTACCGCTTTGCGCGAGCACGCTTTTCCTTTTCCCTTTTTTTTGCATGCGGGTAGCCGTTATAGAGGCCAAAATCCCCTCCCGCAGGCAAAAAAAAAAAAAAATATTACTTCTTGCATGTTGACAACTCTATTTTCGGTAATTCAGCACTGCAAATTCAGCCCGTTTTGTTTTCACGTAGAGAAAATTTCTTGAGCAAAAATGCAGTTGCCACTGGATAGTTCAAGTAGAGTACGGTAGTGCTTTTGCAGTGCATAGATTTACGGCATTGAGTACCAACGACGTGCTGCGCGGAGACCAGACGCCCGACTTGTACGCCAACGACAGTTTGCATCCGAATTGGCGCGGCAGCGAGGTTTATGAATTGCAAATATGTCTGGGTCTGGAAAGTTGGAACTTGTGATGCTAACTTCGGACTCTGAAAAAATTTGTATTGTATGGCCAGCAAGTAGAGGAGTCTAGCACTAGCTTGTGCTTCGCCGGGAGGGCCTTTGTCATGCGGAATAGGCATCAGGAAGCAATCAGAAGATCTGTGATGCTAGGGGATACATGCATCACAGACGTCACGGGTCATGTAAAATCTGCATGACAACCTTCCAGACCTAGACATGTTTGCATTTGATAAAGTTTTGGCCAGAAAGCTGTACGATTACATAGCCACTACTTCTACACCCTGCAAGTAGAACTTCTACCCGTAGAACTGTCACTGAGGAGATTGGAGATTTTTTTCAAAAAACAGCTACAGGCTGATGTGTAAGGTTCTAGTTTTGGCAAACGCGACTACTTGTTACACAAAGTGATTTTTTTCCGATCTATTGATGTTTTGAAAAAGGTACAGGTACTAAAGACTGAGAATCAACGAAGAATAATTGTCACAATACAGTACGGATTTAGGTAGTTTTCTGCTGCCGTTTTGTTTTGGAACACGAAGAGGAGCAAGTCGTGTATGATTGTGCATCGTAGTTAGTGCCCGTGCATAATTTTTGGAACTTACATTATACATTGTTTGATGTGTTAGTTGAGGTTTTACATTGTTTGAGCCGTGTTCAACAAAGAGCTTCATGAAGAACCCTTGAGCATAAACATCACCACTTTATGTGAAGGCCCGCCGACTTTTTCCCTTTTGACAGCGCAACAAGTTGTAATCTTCATGCTTTTATTATTGACAGCGCAAGTAGTAGTACTAGTCTTGATTCTTCAGAAGCTAGTATTGAGATTGATTTCTCCCCGGCCCCCGTGCCGTTGTTTTGTTAGAAAGACAAGTATGCGAGACGTAGTATGAAGATGCTTGTTGTCATCCACCAGGGCAGCATTGCATTCTCATGCTTCAATCATCGACCATTCAGAGTTTAAAAAATTGAAGCGGAAGCAGAAGATCATGTTGTCTTCATAATCTTCGGACAAAAACAGCTTCATCTAGGAGAACGCGATCGACGCAGCTCTCTTGTGTTCATCAGCTCGTCTAGGTGTGTTTCTTGTTCCATGATCTTACTCATCAAGTGCAACAGTGTCTGGGTCTGGAAAGGTGGAACTTGTAATGCGCATTTCACAAGAGCAAGACGCATAAATCTCTCATGCAAGAAAGACAGCAGAGGTTGCCAATTTTTCTTGTTAGCCGCAAAATAGGCAATTTGTCATGCGGATTAGGCATCGGCGCCCTGTGCCCGCCGGTCCTCACCCGTAGAGATAGTGATTTTTGATTTTTTCCGGACAAGTGACTCCGTGGAACGCTGGTCATTTTTCAGAAATTCTTTTTTCGTCTCCGCCGCCTGCGCCCGCTACCCGCCGGTCCTCACCCGCGGAGACAGTGATTTTTGATTTTTCCCGGGCAATCTGTAATGTGCCACGCTGGCCATTTTTTCAAAACTAGCACATTTTCTTTTTTCGTCTCCGTCGCCTGCGCCCGTTACCCGCTGATCCTCACCGGTGGGAGCAGTGATTTGTGATTTTTCCTGGGCAATCTGTAGCTGGCCATTTTTTTAAAATTAGCACATTTTCTTTTTTCGCCTCCGTCGCCTGCGCCCGCTACCCACCGGTCCTCACCCGTGGGAGCAGTGATTTTTGATTTTTTCCGGAAAATTTCTACGGTGGACCGCTGGCCAATTTTCTAAAAACACCCCAATTTTTTTTTTCGTCTCCGCGCCTGCGCCATCTAGAGCCCAAGTAAGTAGCGCAAGTCGGTCTTCCTGTTGTGCCTAAGTATCCCCTTCAAAAAAAATGGTCGAGTTTCATTGGAACAGCTGAGCTTTGGCGCAATGACTTCTGTGAATTCTGTGGGCGCGACCTTATCCGCGACTATAGAACAGAATTTAGGTACAGTAGTACTAGTCTTGATTCTTCAGCAGCTAGTATTAGGATTGATTCTTATTTATCTTTTGACAGTGCAAGAAAGATGAGTCGAAGATTTCCCCACAGAAGATTTTCCCTATTGAAGATGAAGACTTCCGCCCCACATCATCACCGGGAAATGTTAATGTGGCACGCTGGTGCCAGGTTTTGGTTTACTATGTACCTTTCGACATTGATCTGCGCGGGTGAATAAAAGAGACTGCCCTCTGGTACTTTCCTGGTGCAGCTACGAAACGTCTTCATAAAGATTAGCACGTTTTTGTTTTTCGTCTCCTCGCCTGCGCCCTGTCCCCGTCGGTCCTCACCCGTGGGAGCAGTCATTTTTGATTTTTCCCGGGCAATCTGTAATGCGCCACGCTGGCCATTTTTGAAAAATTAGCACATTTTCTTTTTTCGTCTCCTCGCCTGCGCCCTGTCCCCGCCGGTCCTCACCCGTGGGAACAGTCATTTTTGATTTTTCCCGGGCAATCTGTAATGCGCCACGCTGGTCATTTTTGGAAAATTGGCGCGTTTTTGTTTTTCGTCTCCTCGCCTGCGCCCTGTCCCCGTCGGTCCCCACCCGTTGGAGCAGTCATTTTTGATTTTCCCCGGGCAATCTGTAATGCGCCACGCTGGCCATTTTTGAAAAAATAGCACGTTTTTGTTTTTCGTCTCCTCGCCTGCGCCCTGTCCCCGCCGGTCCTCACCCGTGGGAGCAGTCATTTTTGATTTTTCCCGGGCAATCTGTAATGCGCCACGCTGGCCATTTTTGAAAATTGATTAGCGCATTTTCTTTTTTCGTCTCCTCGCCTGCGCCCTGTTCCCGCCGGTCCTCACCCGTGGGAGCAGTCATTTTTGATTTTTCCCGGGCAATCTGTAATGCGCCACGCTGGTCATTTTTGAAAAATTAGCATGTTTTTTGTTTTTCGTCTCCTCGCCTGCGCCCTGTCCCCGCCGGTCCTCACCCGTGGGAACAGCCATTTTTGATTTTCCCCGGGCAATCTGTAATGCGCCACGCTGGTCATTTTTGAAAAATTGGCACGTTTTTGCTTTTCGTCTCCTCGCCTGCGCCCTGTCCCCGCCGGTCCTCACCCGTGGGAGCAGTCATTTTTGATTTTCCCCGGGCAATCTGTAATGCGCCACGCTGGCCATTTTTGAAAAATTAGCATGTTTTTCGTCTCCTCGCCTGCGCCCTGTCCCCGCCGGTCCTCACCCGTGGGAACAGTAATTTTTGATTTTTCCCGGGCAATCTGTACTGCGCCACGCTGGCCATTTTTGAAAAATTAGCACATTTTCTTTTTTCGTCTCCGCCGTCTGCGCCCTGTCCCCGCCGGTCCTCACCCGTGGGAGCAGTGACTTTTGATTTTTCCCGGGCAATCTGTAATGCGCCACGATGGCCATTTTTCCAATTAATTTCTTTTTTCGTCTCCGTCGCCTGCACCCTGTGCCCGCCGGTCCTCACCCGCGGGAGCAGTGATTTGGATTTTTCTCGGGCAACCTGTGATGCGTTACGCTGGCCATTTTTTCAAAACTAGCACATTTTCTTTTTTCGTCTCCGCCGTCTGCGCCCTGTCCCCGCCGGTCCTCACCCGTGGAGGCAGTGAATTTTGATTTTTCCCGGTCAATCTGCAATGCGCCCCGCTGGCCATTTTTTCAAAATTAGCACGTTTTCTTTTTTCGTCTCCGCCGTCTTGCGCACACTAGAGCCCAACTAGCGCCAGTCGTTGCTCCTGCCATACCTAAGTATCCCAGAAAAAGTAGCGCAAGTCGGTCTTCCTGCTGTGCCTAAGTATCCTGATCAAAAAAAATGGTCGAGTTTCATTGGAGCAACAAGCTCTGGACGAGCAATGAATTCTATGGGCACGACGACCTCCTCCGCGAGTATAGAAGCAGAATACATGCTGGGGAGGTTGTGAAAAAAATAAAAGTTGTCAGATCTGTCGGTTGATGAAGTGAAAAAGAAAGAAAATCAAAGTAGATCAAGATCGGAAGAAAAAATGTTGATCCTTTAAGAATCACGAAGAAGAAAGATCAGGATGATCTGTCGGTTAAAGTGAGAAATGAGCCTGAATTGTTTCAGAAAAAAGATCAATGAGGCGAACATACAGAAGGGTTGATGTAGTACTAAGTGGAGTCGGTCTATTCAGAATCCACCGTCGGTATGTATTTATGGTCCGAAGCAAAAATAATCTCTTCCGACTTTAATATCGTCTTCTTTCATAAACATCGCGACAGCCTTGTCTCTCGACAGGTACAAAACAAAAACTGCGACTGCTTTTCACAAGCTCAAGCTCTCAAGAATTTTTTGAAAACATTAAACCGCCAAAAACTCCTGTGATAAAAGGAAGCTAACTCTCGAGCATATCCTCAATTTTACCCCATCTTGGAGTATTAACGTTATTCCGATTCGTTGGTGGATTCGTTTGTGGAATTAGAACATTGAAGAAGCAACGTGATAGTAAGCATCTTGTTTACCGTGACGAGCGCACCAGCTTCCTAGTACAACTAAAAATTGCATCATCCGCATATATATCATTGTCTACTCAAACTCGTCCTCCAAAATGATGTCCTCTATTCGTTCCGTGACGAAGAAAAACAAGTTCTTTTCGACTGCAGGTGTGGTCGCGGCCGTTCTACTTGTGTCTGGCTTCGCAGGACCGCAACAGGGAGGCGTTGCTGCACTGCGACCCGCGACGGCCTTTAATCGGATTGTTGGTACTCCCGCCGCTGATCAAACGCGGACGCATTCGCTATGACAGCCTCAGGTTGGAAATCCTCAAAGTGGAAATAATTTGTAATGCAAAAAAGCGACTCCAGTTGAAGCGCCATTTGCAGTCGGCGCATGACAAATTTCCTGGGCCCTTAAAGCATGTCTGTCATGCAGGTGAAGGCAAAGGGGTGCCCTTCTCTCGTGCTAAGCAGCGCTCCAATTCTTCACCCCTAGCAGGACAATAGTCGGTCTCTATTGTGTCCTCCGCAATACAGCCTTTTTTGCCTTGCATTTCGTGCATCGCAAATTATTTCTACTTTGAGGATTTCCATTCTGAGGCTTTCATATTCGCCACCGCCTGCGGCAGGACCGTCGCAGCAAACTATGGGAGATCATACAGCACGGCGTTGCCCTCGGGGGCTCCGTTGTGGACGAAATACGACCTGCTGCATGTGCAACCCCGTCAGTAAAGATGACCTAAGGGCCTTTGTGAAAGGCCAAACGCACAAAGGGTCGGGCAGCAACATTCTGAAGTTGGTCGACGGGGCTTCCTGCGAGGCATTTGGACAGTGCTGTCCCATATGCATTGGAAATAAAGTTGTATATCTGGGTCTAGAACATCAAAGCCACTTTTCATGCTAAATGTGAATCATGCAAAATAAAAATCGGTGTTGCATGATTACCAAAAGCCGTCCACTTTTGACCTAATCGAGAGGCAGTTATTTCTCACGCAGGATATTTTTAGGCATGATAGAACTCTGGTGAAACCTACTTAGTAAGTAAGATATTTTTTAGTGCCTTCAGTACTTCACCTTTCAGAAACTGAAATAAAAGTGAAAGCAAAATAAAGCCCAGTTGTATAGAAAAATAAAACTCAAGCCAGATTTTGGCTCAGCAATTTAATACGTCGTCAATGCGCAGGAAGCACTGCCTTTTTTGTTCTCTTAACACTACCTACTTGTTCAGGAGGTGGAAATTGTTTCACGAAGAGAAAATGCGTACTAGTCACTGGTCTAAAAAAAATAATGGCGTCGCCCCCCTCACTGACAGCGCCGCCGCAGCACGGGCCACCGCATAGCCCCGTCGTGGAGTTAGATAGAAGGCTCCGGATAGAGTAGTAAATAAAAAGCAACAGTAAGACTAGCGGCTGGAGACACAAGCTCGGTGATACGCGAGGCGTGCCCGCCAACCTTGGACCCGCACCCCCTCCCCCCCCCGCGGGATATCGTGGAAAAGAGGCATAGATCCCAACCAGCAGACTAGCCGCGGTGTGCCATGAGGGCCGGCGCGGATGGGGACCGGAAGGGGGGAGTCGTGCACCAGGCACCGAAAAGGCATGCTTGCCCGCCGCGACAGGAATTGGCACGATGTCATGTATGAGCGGAGGTGCCCACTGCACTAGGCAGTGCAAGGGCGTATAGATACAAGTACTCACTTAGATTGCACAGGTAGAACTTTGAAAAAGAGATTTCTCAGGCTTGAGAAATTGCATAGTGCATTGATCCCCTCCGATGGCCCCGGCACACTGCAGGCACGGGTACGGAAACTGCCGCCCGCGATCACAGCGCAGGCGCGTGTCGAAGGCATTTACTTTACTTTACGCGTTTTCCTTTTACCAAAACCAGAGCAGAAGACTAGTAACCGGGCCTACAAAATAGCGACTAGTAGTAAATAACGCACTCCACATCCGCGCCCGCCGTGGTCGTGACCTTCGTGCCGTGATCGAGCGACGCGACAAGGGCCTGCGTTTTTCTTAGGGACGAGGGCGCAGGACATGTCAGTGAGGGGAACCCGTGGGCTTGTCCTCGTCGGTCTTTTTCCGTTCCCCTGGTTATTCCTTTGATTCCACCCAGGCTATCTTTCTTTGTGCACCAGCACAGCCAGCTTGCTCGAGTAGAGCGCCCTTCTTGACGACGTCGGACGTGGACGCGCCTACACGCGCGACAGAAGGACCTCCGCCAACGACGGGGGAAGGGTAACCGAGGATCGACGACGGGGGAGCATTCTGCACAGCGTCGGATCGGGCGACGTACTATCAGCATTCTGTACTACTTCCTGGCGACGGTGGAGGGAATAGAAATCCTCTGCTGCGGGCGGCACGCGACGGGTAACTCTGCCTCGGGTGTCCTCACAACTAACCGTCGCAGTGGCTCACTTCTTCCTACCGCGGTGACGAATAAGTCCCCTCAGGGGCAATCTGGCATCCCTTGGCCACGGCGGCTTCGGCTGCCCACCCTTGGGTAGTCAGAACGTCACAAAACTAAGATCCAGCGGCAGATCACAACTAAATCAACACGTCGACCGATCTACAGAGCCACTGCCAAAAGCAGCGAAGACGACAAAGGACACTCGTGGGTAGACCTGCTGAGGGGGTCGCATACCAGCCGAAAGAGACAACCGGCTGCAACTATCTGGAAAGTTGAAGCGTTACAAACCATCGGCAGGCAGCACCTAGCCCCAGCGAAAATCTTTCCTATGGTTAGCTTACACAGAGAGAGTAGCTTAGTAGTTAGAAGCTGGCTGTAGAGTTTATTCCTCCTCCTCCTCTTAGGCATGATAGAACTCATCTCACAGAATCTGTCATGCTACAACATCCCACATAGTACCAGACCTCATTGGTCATGGAAAAGAACCTCCTGCGTGACAAGTCGGGCATTCTTCCAGACCCAGACACTTTTGCATTTGATATCCCACGGACGGAAACGATTGCAGCCTGTCAAGCGCCTGCTGTTGCTGTTGTGCGGCCAAGCCCTGCGTTATCAAAAGGAAAAATCCCCCCTCCCCATATCGAAACGAAGTTTCTGACGCTGGATCTCTGCACACAAATCAGATTTGTCTTGCAGTAGAGGACTGCAGGCATATGCCGAGCCTCGGTCGAGAGGTTTTGACGTAGGCGCCTAGCATGGCAAACGTGTATGCCCTAAGCCCAACAGCATCACAAACCGCCTGCAAAATGCGGGGGGCTCTCTGGTCTTGCCTTCTTGCAAGACAGACGGGATTTGAGGTCACAAATGCGCATCACAAATTTTCAGACGGATACGCTTTCAATATGGGGTGGGGGCCTTTTTCCTTTTGATATGCGTGCAGAATAGCTGTGGCAAGGAGTCGTGCGCCAACAAAGCCATTTGCGATGCTGCCTGCCATATGAATTGCAAATATGTCTGGGTCTGGGAGATTGGGATTGCGAGATTTGTCATGCTAGTCTGGCACGACTCCGAGCTCTGTATTGTGTGGCCGCGAAGAGGAGCTCCTCTTGGCTGTCATGCAAAAACGCAGTTTCTTATGCGGAGTACTACGCAACCCTGATAGCCACGGAAAAACTTGTCATGCTGGGCGACACCCCGCATTTTTACAGTGTGCTCAATATTCCCTTCCTTGCGTCACAAGTTTCCAGACCCGGACACTTTTGCATTTGATATGCAATTGCTACGACCACCCTGATATGCATTGCAAAAGTATCGTACTCGTATAAATGCATTACAAATTTCCTCAGCGTGAGAAATAAAATTTGTAATGCGGATTTGCCTTGGAAACAAGATTAATATTTATATTGCTTGACTTCCGGGTTCTGTGATCACATACCCCAGACGACAGGTGACGGCGACAGGTGACGCGGAGAGGCGACGGCGACAGGCGAAACGACAGGCGAAAGGAGAGGCCAAACGACAGGCGAAAGGAGAGGCGAAACGAGAGGCGAAGCGACAGGCGCCGACGACAGGCCAAAAGCGGCAATTTCTCACGCGGTTCAGCGCCAGCAGCAGCAACAACAAAAAAGCAAAAACTCATTTATTTCCGAGAAGAAAAAAGCATCTCTGTTATTTTCAAAAATACTCATGCGCAAAAAATAATTAATTTATTCATAATATCCGAAGCATGAAGATAGTTACTTTTTGCGTGTGAATAGAAATAAGAGAGCTGCTTTTTTCTTCTCGGAAATAAGTTATTTTTTGCGTGTGAATAAAATAAAAGAGCTGCTTTTTTCTTCTCGGAAATAAAAAGGGCTCGTGGTTTTTTTGTTGCTGCTGCTGGTGCGGAACCGCGTCCAAGAAATAAAAGCTAGCACTGTTGGCCTGTCGCCGCCGCCTGTCCTTTCGCCTGTCGTTTTGCCTGTCGTTCTGCCTGTCGCCTCACCTGTCGCCCCACCTGTCGCCGTCGCCTGTCGCCTCCACATGTCGCCGCCCCCTGTCGCCTGGGGTGTCTGATTACAGTTACAGAACCCGGGCGCCTCGTCAGATTCGTTTTTTCTTCTCAGAAATAAACCATAAAGCCGCGACCCCCGCTGCAGCAAAGAAGTTCGAATCTATTTCGAGCATGTTTGCCAGGCGCAACGAGTAACTTTTTGCGCAGCTCTTTATTTTTCAAAAATAGAAAAGCCCTCCGGGTTCTGGTAACGCATACCCTCCGACACACAGGGTGACCACGACAGGTGACCGCGACAGGTGGCCGCGAGAGGTGGCCGCGACATTTGTCTGCGGCAGGTGGCCACGACAGGCAAACACCCTCCCCCCAATAGCGCGCCGCGAACTAAGTCACTAGCTACGCGCGCCGCGCCTGGTGTGAGGCGGGGGGCGGACGTTCCTGGCGAAGAATTCCTACGCCGCGTCCTGCGGGTGGGAGCCAAGGCAGGGGCGTAGAAATTCCATACCGCCCCGGAAAAAAAATCCGGTCCCAAGGTTGCTTTTGCGCAACACAGATCGGAGATTTCTTCCCCCGGGCGGTATGGACTTTCTACGCCGCGTCCAGCGGGCTCCAGGGTAGGGGCGTAGAAATTCCATACCGCCCTGGAAAAGAAATCCGGTCCCAAAGTTGCTTTTGCGCAACACAGATCGGGCATTTCTTTTCCCGGGCCACGGTATGGACTTTCTACGCCGCGTCCTGCGGGAGCCAGGGAAGGGGCGTAGAAATTCCATAT
The DNA here is from genome assembly GCA_905178155.1 of Amoebophrya sp. A120. Taxonomy (NCBI): domain Eukaryota; class Dinophyceae; order Syndiniales; family Amoebophryaceae; genus Amoebophrya; species Amoebophrya sp. A120. The sequence goes on from CAJINV010000005.1 coordinate 8,577,646, forward strand.
CGCCCTGGAAAAGAAATCCCGTCCCAGCGTTGCTTTTGCGCAACACAGATCGGAGATTTCTTTCCCCGGGCGGTATGGACTTTCTGCGCCGCGTCCTGCGGGAGCCGGGGCAGGGGCGTAGAAATTCCCTACCGTCCTGGGAAAGGAATCCGGCCCCGAAGTTGCTTGCGCGCAACACAGGTCGGAGATTTCTTTTCCCGGGCGGTATGGACTTTCTACGGCGCGTCCTTCGGGAGCCAGGGATGGGGCGTAGAAATTCTATACCGCCCTGGAAAAGAAATCCCGTCTCAAAGTTGCTTTTGCGCAACGCAGATCGGAGATTTCTTTCCCCGCACGGTATGGACTTTCTACGCCGCGCCCTGCGGGAGCCGGGGCCGGAGCGTAGAAATTCCATACCGTCCTGGGAAAGGAATCCGGCCCCGAAGTTGCTTTCGCGCAACACAGATCGGAGATATCTTTTCCCGGGCGGTATGGACTTTCTACGCCGCGTCCTGCGGGAGCCAGGGAAGGGGCGTAGAAATTCCATACCGCCCTGGAAAAGAAATCCCGTCCCAAAGTTGCTTTTGCGCAACACAGATCGGAGATTTCTTTCCCCGGGCGGTATGGACTTTCTACGCCGCGTCCTGCGGGAGCCGGGGCAGGAGCGTAGAAATTCCATACCGTCCTGGGAAAGGAATCCGGCCCCGAAGTTGCTTTCGCGCAACACAGATCGGAGATTTCTTTTCCCGGGCGGTATGGACTTTCTACGCCGCGTCCTGCGGGAGCCAGGGAAGGGGCGTAGAAATTCCATACCGCCCTGGAAAAGAAATCCCGTCCCAAAGTTGCTTTTGCGCAACACAGATCGGAGATTTCTTTCCCCGGGCGGTATGGACTTTCTACGCCGCGTCCTGCGGGAGCCGGGGCAGGAGCGTAGAAATTCCATACCGTCCTGGGAAAGGAATCCGGCCCCGAAGTTGCTTTCGCGCAACACAGATCGGAGATTTCTTTTCCCGGGCGGTATGGACTTTCTACGCCGCGTCCTGCGGGAGCCAGGGAAGGGGCGTAGAAATTCCATACCGCCCTGGAAAAGAAATCCCGTCCCAAAGTTGCTTTTGCGCAACACAGATCGGAGATTTCTTTCCCCGGGCGGTATGGACTTTCTACGCCGCGTCCTGCGGGAGCCGGGGCAGGAGCGTAGAAATTCCATACCGTCCTGGGAAAGGAATCCGGCCCCGAAGTTGCTTTCGCGCAACACAGATCGGAGATTTTTTTTCCCGGGCGGTATGGACTTTCTACGCCGCGTCCTGCGGGAGCCAGGGAAGGGGCGGAGAAATTCCATACCGCCCGGGAAAAGAAATCCCGTCCCACAGTTGCTTTTGCGCAACACAGATCGGAGATTTCTTTCCCCGAGCGGTATGGACTTTCTACGCCGCGTCCTGCGGGAGCCGGGGCAGGAGCGTAGAAATTCCATACCGTCCTGGGAAAGGAATCCGGCCCCGAAGTTGCTTTCGCGCAACACAGATCGGAGATTTCTTTTCCCGGGCGGTATGGACTTTCTACGCCGCGTCCTGCGGGAGCCAGGGAAGGGGCGGAGAAATTCCATACCGCCCGGGAAAAGAAATCCCGTCCCACAGTTGCTTTTGCGCAACACAGATCGGAGATTTCTTTCCCCGAGCGGTATGGACTTTCTACGCCGCGTCCTGCGGGAGCCGGGGCAGGAGCGTAGAAATTCCATACCGTCCTGGGAAAGGAATCCGGCCCCGAAGTTGCTTTCGCGCAACACAGATCGGAGATTTCTTTTCCCGGGCGGTATGGACTTTCTACGCCGCGTCCTGCGGGAGCCAGGGAAGGGGCGGAGAAATTCCATACCGCCCGGGAAAAGAAATCCCGTCCCACAGTTGCTTTTGCGCAACACAGATCGGAGATTTCTTTCCCCGAGCGGTATGGACTTTCTACGCCGCGTCCTGCGGGAGCCGGGGCAGGAGCGTAGAAATTCCATACCGTCCTGGGAAAGGAATCCGGCCCCGAAGTTGCTTTCGCGCAACACAGATCGGAGATTTCTTTTCCCGGGCGGTATGGACTTTGTTCGCCGCGTCCTGCGGGAGCCACCCAGGGAAGGGGCGTAGAAATTCCATACCGCCGTGGAAAAGAAATCCCGTCCCAAAGTTGTTTTTGCGCAACACAAGTCGGGGACTTCTTTCCCCGTGCGGTATGGAATTTCTACGCTGCGCCCTGCGGGAGCCGGGGCAGAAGCGTAGAAATTCCATACCGTCCTGGGAAAGGAATCCGGCCCCGTAGTTGCTTTCGCGCAACACAGATCGGAGATTTCTTTTCCCGGGCGGTATGGACTTTCTATGCCGCATCCTGCGGGAGCCAGGGAAGGGGCGTAGAAATTCCATAGCGCCCGGGAAAAGAAATCCTTCCCGTCCCAAAGTTGCTTTTGCGCAACACAGAGAGATCGGAGATTTCTTTCCCCGAGCGGTATGGACTTTCTACGCCGCGTCCTGTGGGAGCCTGCCGGGGCAGGAGCGTAGAAATTCCATACCGTCCTGGGAAAGGAATCCGGCCCCCGAGTTGCTTTCGCGCAACACAGATCGGAGATTTCTTTTCCCGGGCGGTATGGACTTTCCACGCCGCGTCCTGCGGGAGCCAGGGAAGGGGCGTAGAAATTCCATACCGCCCCGGAAAAGAAATCCGGTCCCGACGTTGCTTTTGCGCAACAAAGAGCAGAGATTTCTTTCCCCGGGCGGTATGGACTTTCTACGCCGCGTCCTGCGGGAGCCCAGGCGAGGGTGTAGAAATTCCGCGCCGCCCCTGGAAAAGATATTCCCTCGCAAGGCTGCGACTGTGGAATACAGAGCGGACATTTCTTTTTCCGGGCTATCACAACGGTAAATGAATCACATTACAAATGAATCACCATACGGAAAAAAAAAACTTTCCATGTACCGCAGTGCATGGCCCGGCTCGCACGCATAAGGAAGCGCCCAATATATACAACCAAATAACCTGAGACACAGCGACGCTCCCCAGGAAGGTCGCGCCTTTCTCGATAAGGTTTGCGCTATTTGGTTGGTGGCTACGGGGAACGAACGCAATGGCCAGGAGTGGATGCTGGGGGCATCGTGCCTGAATAGCTTGCAAACAACTCGGGGGAAGCATTCGCAACCCAAAATACCAAGCACAAGCCCACTGCTAAAGATAGGAAAAGCGACACCATAAAAATGAAGTGATTACACCTCCATACCTTCAGGCGTAGCGCCCCGAGGGTGTCGGATTTTCTGAAAAAAGATCAACTTTTGCCAAAAATTCATCTCTTTCGAAGCAAAAAAAGAGGCGTAATCTCCTTGCGTTTTGTAGCTATCAATTAGCCCTATGATTCATTTGACTCCTCCCGCTTAGTATCTGCTTGAATCACCCCTGCAAAAAGCCGCGATTTTTGGCATCAAATTGATGCCCGAAGCACGACTTTTTCGCGTCAAATCACCCTAGCAGATAATAAGTGGGTTTGGCTTTTTTTTGGTCTGAAACAGGCTGCACGTCTCAAGTTAGTACACCTCCACTGCTCCACTTCTGCCACTTGGTAACAGTAGAGTAGGGCAAAAGTAAGAATAGTGCGCCAATAGCACCATGCGGGGTAGCATTATGCACCACGGTATGATGCTTTGGGGCTGGTCTTGGGGTATCTTCTATGGCATCTTCTGCGCACTACGTCTCGCAGTCTTCTCCTTACCAAAATGCGACGCCTGGGGCTTTTGGTCGCAGCCTTCTCAAGCATTCGCCCACTGCAATCTACCGACCAGCTGTGTCTGGCGCGGGGAAAAAAGCTGCAGGCGCTACGGCAGTTGGGGACGCTCCGAATTTTTTTTTTTTCGACCCTATGACTCTTTTGAAAGTGATTCACTTTCTCCTTTGATACGGGCGGTATGGAATTTCTACGCCATCGCCTTGGCTCCTGCAGGAGGCGGCGTAGAAATTCCCTACCATCCTGAAGACGAAGTCTCCGATCTGTATTGCACAAAAGCAGTGCTGCAATCGAGTTTCTTTTTCAGCGGCGGCTTCGAATTTCTACGCCATCGCCTTGGCTCCTGCAGGAGGCGGCGTAGAAATTCCATACCGCCATGAGAGGGAAGTCTCCGACCTGTGATGCACAAAGGCAACTTCAACTTTGAGACCGGACTGCTTTTCCCGGGGTGGTTTCGAATTGTCCGCCCCGCTGCCGAAGGAACACCCTGCGCCCGGCTGTAGCGCTTCGCGCACTAAGCCACTATGCGCGCCCCTGATGCGAGGCGAGGCCGAGGGGCGGACACTGTCCGCACTGATGCCGAACACCCTTCCCCCACTACCGCTTTGCGAACTAAGCCACTGCGCGCGCGCCTGATGTGAGGCGAGGGGCGGACTCTGTCCGCCGCGATGCCGAGCAATGTTCTCCCACTCGCGCCACTAGGGATGCGCACAAGGCCCCAGCGTGGGGACCCTGTCCCCACGCGTGGACCTTGTTTGTAATGCAAGACTTGCATTTATACGAATACGATACTTCTGCACAGGATACCTGACGCGCCGGACTATCTGGATGATGAAGCTCCGTATGGGTGTGTCAAGATCGGAATCGTCAAAGTTGAAATAGTTTGTCATGCATAAAGTGCAGCGCAGAAGTTGCCTCTGTTGCAGAGGACGCAAGGGAGGCAGATTGTAGTGCTGGTAAGGGTCGTCGAGAATGGGGCGGGTGATTAGCATCACAGAGGGGAGCCCGTTTGCCCTAAACAGCATGACAAACTGGCTTCCGGTACGGACAAAATTTCTCATGCATCGACTAGAAACTGCGGGCCCAACTGGTATCGATTTCATGCATTACAAGTTATTTCAACTTTGTCGACTTCAATCCTGACACTTCCATACTCCGGAAGTCTGCTTGTGGTGTGCGAAGCCTCAGGAGAAGTTATCAAGAACAAAAATCCCCCCTCCCCATATCAAAACGGAAATCTGTGATGCAGATTTGTGGCCACAAATCAGCTCTGTGATGCTAGAAGGCAAAAGATGCTGACTGTAGTGCTACCTAGCGTGGGAAAGTATTGCATCTCCAGCATGACAAGAGGCAACTGGAAGTGGGAAGCAGCATGACAAATTGCCTGCAATTCAGGCCACAACTGCGTCTCTTGGCCTTCTAGCAATACAAGTCGACTTGCGTACTCAAATACAGCATCACAAATTTCGTTTCCGATATGGGGAGGGGGGATTTTTCTTTTTGATAGAAGTGTTCGAATTTTTGGTCGACGAAGTGCACTACCGCTGGCATGGGCCAGGCAAGCCTCGGTTTGGTATCTTGAGTAAATAAGACTTCATTTACCCGGCGGCGGCCCACATCTTGTTCTGTAGATCATCTGATGTCCAATAAGTAGAAGTCATACATAGAGATGATCTAATATTCTATGCATGCTTTTAAGTATAATTCAGGTGCACCAGCCTGCTCGTGATGAGGAGCGTTTTGTTCTTTCTGATGCCAGCGTAGTTGATGTAAAAACTCTAACTTGTCATACACGACCAGCAGCCTCCAACCCTGAGAAATACTTTTAAGCTGTGGGGCCGTTGTGGTAGCGTGGGGATGTTTTTGCACAGGATATCGTGCTGCCGAGCATAACCCGGACAACCAGTGTCTTCAGTGGGGAGATGTGACTGCTTTCAAAATCCCTGAGCTATCAAATGCAAATATCGACGATCTGGGTCATCTGGAAGGATGCAAGTGCAACGACCGATGATGCAGCTGCATCTGGATGCTACAAAAATCTGTAATATTGCATGAACAGCATCAGCAAAAGAGGTCCAGGAGTTTTTGCCACGGCGAGAGGGCAACATGTCTCATGCAGTATAGGCAACAGCTACATCAGGAAGCCCTGCGCATAAAATCTGTGATGCCAGAGCATGCATGCATCACTCCACAGACATCAGGAGTGATCATGCAAAATGGATGCATGACAAACCTTGCACCATCTTCCTTCCAGACCCAGATCATCGATATTTGCATTTGATATGAGCACGTTTTCAATAACCAGCACTGGGCGCCCTGTACGGCTATCAACTGTAAAAATGTCTGGGTCTGGAAGATTGCTACATTTGTCATGCTTGTCTGACATGACTCAAGAATCTGTGATGCATGGGCACGCAGTTGTCGTCTTACCTGTCATGTTGGAAGGCTAAGGGCTGGGCGTCCCCTCGTAAATTAATTCGACAAACAGTAGCCTCATACCCGGTAAACTCTAGAAGAAATTATTGGACAACGCGATTTCTATCGAAAGACAAGCACAACAGCATCTGGGACGGCCGCGACGACAGCTGTGTGGGTATCTGGATAGAAATAGCCCTGTGCAAAAACTTTTCCTAGCACCGAGGGATTAAAAGAAAAGTAAAAAACGATGAAAAACAACAACTAAGACACAGTCCCACCTACGTCGAAAAAATCACCCTAAAAGGTGGTAGCACCAGTAGTATCAGTAAAGGTGTCCTGAACACGAGAGTGTGCGGGTGAAGACAAAACCCTAGGACAGCATGCAAAAGGCCAACGAAACCGGACGTGGAGACCGTCCGAACAACAGCACCAGGGCGGGCCTGGGCGGAAAATGCATGACAAACACCGGAAGTCGAAACAGATCATGACAAGGAAAGGCCATAATGATACTAAAGGTGGCACCAGGGTGGAAAAATAAATGATGGCCTTGTTCGTCTCCTTGGTCTCGTTCCCACAGCCCCAGGAAAGGCTAAAGTAATTTTTTAAAAAATAATAAAGCTTTACTCTACGCGCGCATAAATTACTTTGTCTAGACCGGTCGATCCACTTCTGCCTGTACCGTCTCTATTCCGTTTTCTCTACCACCCTAAGAAGTGGCGATCATATGCATAGCATGCCTAGAACAAGGGCCCACTATGACGCGTCGTCAGGGCGCAAGCTAAGTTTTCATTCCCAGTCGTCTTACCTGTCATGCAAAAACGCAGTTTGCCATGCGGAACACGCAACACACAGGGGCCCAAAAATTTGCCATGCTTGGCTTCGTATTGCAGTGGAACTCTCATTCACTCTTAGCATCACAAGTTTCCAGACCCAGACATATTTGCAATGCATAACGGAGCACACTGTGCAAGAAGGCTATGAAAGCCTCAGAATGGAAATCCTCAAAGTGGAAATAATTTGTGATGCATGAAATGCAAGGCAAAAAAGACTGTATTGCAGAGGACACAATGGAGGCCGACTATTGTCCTGCTAGGGGTGAAGAATTGGGCTGCTGATCAGCACGACAGAAGGGCACCCCTTTGCCTAACTAGCATGACAGACACGTTTTGAGTGCCCGGGAAATTTGTCATGCGCCGACTACAAATGGCGCTTCAACTGGAGTTGTTTTTTTGCATTACAAATGACTTCCACTTTGAGGATTTCCAACCTGAGGCTTTCATAAAGGCTGCTGGTGCAGTGCAGTGAAATTTCCCTGCTGTTGCTGCGCCTGGAGGGTCGGCACGTGCGGTATCCACAGTAAAAAATTCCCCGTACACGTTGTACAAATGCGGTCTCCGCATCACAAAAGTTGGTTTCGATTCTAGTTTTTAATAGCATGACAAGTTTTAATATTACGCTTCAAATTGGTACTAGAATTTGTGATGCATCTTGTACATGTACGGGAAATAAATTTGTATTGCATATGCGGCCAGAAGACCTGCATCAAAGCTTGGCAGTCTGAGGAGTACGACGGGGAGGTGGATGGCACAACTTGTACGTGTATCAAATGCAAATATGTCTTGAGCTGGAAGGTTGGAACTTGTAATGCTGTCTGCGGATTCTAAAAATATCTGCGTTGCATGAGCAGCAAGAGGACTCAGTTCTTGGCACGCGGAGAGGGCCGCGTTTCTCATGCGTAATTAGCATCAAGAGGCTCTCAAAAAATATGTGTTGCTAGCACCAGCATCACAGACCTCACGGGTCATGCAAAATGTGCATGACAAACCTTCCACTCTTCCAGACCCGCCAGACATATTTGCAATCCATAACGTGCGGAGGGAAGCGCGGCCTGTACGTATACGTGCGGAAGGAGGATGGAAGCACCGAGTGCGTGCCAGCAAAAGTTCTGGGACGTCGCCACACCATGACCTCGCCGTCGGCGTCTGGTCACGAGGGAGGGGTGGCTCCACCGCAGCAGGTGACCATGCGAGGAGAAGATGAAGAACATGGGGGGCGCAGCGGCAGCGGCAGCGGCAGCGGACCTGCCTCGTCCTCTACTTCCAGGAGAGTTGGCGGTCGATCCCCGAGTCGCGGTAGGCGCGGAAGTCGATCCCCGAATCGCGGTAGTCGCGGAAGTCGATCCCCGAATCGCGAGGCACGCGCCGCTTCCGCCGGTCCCGCCGCTCCCTTCCTTCATGTAGAGGACCCCTTGTATGTTAATTATCATATCCCTAACCCTGTGCGCAATGCCACACGCAGGATGGATGATGATGATGATGATGAGCGCTCACTTCCCGTAGAAAAATAAACTAGAAGTTTTACAGCAACCCCAGCTTCTCTGGGTCCGCGTCGTCTTCGTTGTGGTCCTTGTATAGAAGTGGGGGCAACAACTAACTACAACAACAAACAACAAGCAACAACAGCACTTTCAGCAGTAACAACGCATAATTCGGTAATATTTTTAACCGAAGCTGCAGCATGCAGTCGTCTTCTACCTTCTCTTCGACTGGCCGCTTCGGATCCTCGAGGAACCCGGTTGACGGCGGAGTATAATTCGACTCGTGCTTTATTTTGACTACGGTGACTGTTGGTTCTAACTCCTTGCTCGACAATTATATTAAATTCCAGCATTACAAATTATGCTACACACGACGTAGGAACTACCGCCCAGCTTCATCGCCGCGCCCCGACCCTGTCGTCCGGAGATTGAAGCGGCCGCCAGGCGGTGCCATAGATTATGCATTGCAAAAATGTCTGGGTCTGGAAAGTTGGAACTTGTGATGCTAACTCTGGACTCTAAAAAAATCTGTGTTGCATGACCAGCAAGAGGAGCCACATTTGTGCTACGCGAGAAGGGCATTTGTCATGCGGAAATGGCATCAGGAAGCTTTCCAAAAATCTGTGATGCTGGGTCATGCATTACAAGCACCATGGGTCATGCCAGACAAGCATGACANTTTTTTTTTTCACGATGAGAACGGAAAGGAGAAAAGATGGATTTCTCATGCGAGAAAAGAACTCGACTTCGAACCTGAACAATTGTGAGAAATAAAGATGAATTTCTCATGCGAGAAGATGGCATGCAGCTTCTGACATTTATATCCTGTCTAGTACAACGTTAACGCTATTGCCATAATAGAGGACCACTTTATTTTTAGCTCTACAAAGTGTAGCGACTGACCTTCGGGCGGCTATCAAAACTGCATGCAAGAACGATCAAAGCGCTATCTTTTTTCTTATACGTGTATGATTTTACAACTAGTACTGACATAGGAACTTCACACTATCAAGAACACGAGTCTACGATACTTACAAACTCCAACGCACTTCGGGCGACTGCGTTTGGAAAGTGTGAAATCTCGCCGGAACAACCGAATCGGCACGCTTTGGCAAGTAGACAAATTTCGAAAAATCGACTTTCGAATTTCGCGCGTGTCTATTTTATCCAGAAGAGATGTTGACATTAATCATGCCTCGCGTTATTTTTAGAAGAGATTGCGAGAAAATGAAGGACAGGACCCCTCCTGTAATTCGCGTAGTCCACCTCCAGATGGGGAATTTTCGCGCATTGAGATCGAAGATCCTAGATGCAACTGCCTCCGGATCATCGGATGACAAGGAAAAAAATGCCGACGCTTCATCCTACTTGACAGACAGTTGGTTATTTCGGCCAGAATCCGACGTCGAGGATTTCCAGCTCTTGCAAGATCTCCGCATGAGAAAAGAACTCGACTTCGAACCTGAACAATTGTGAGAAATAAAGATGAATTTCTCATGCGAGAAAAGAACTCGACTTCGAACCTGAACAATTGTGAGAAATAAAGATGAATTAATATTTACATTGCTTGACTTCCGGGCTCTGGTAACGCATACCCCCGGCGACAGGTGACCTTGACAGGCGACCTCGACAGGTGGCCTCGACAGGTGACCTCGACAGGTGACCTTGACAGGTGACCGCGACGGGTGAACGCCCTGCCTTCCCCCACTAGCGCTTCGCGCACTAAGCCACTATGCGCGCGCCTGGTGTGAGGCGAGGGGCGGACGCTGTCCGCCCGGATGCCGAACACCCTTCCCCCACTAGCGCCACTAGGGACGGGCACAAGGCCCCAGCGTGGGGACCCTGTCCCCACGCGTGGGTCTTGTTTCTCATGCGAGAAAAGAACTCGACTTCGAACCTGAACAATTGTGATCGCACATGATTATCCTGTGCAAAAGTATCGTATTCGTAGTAATCCCATTCAGGCATTACAAATTTTCTTCCTAAGGTAGATCCGCATTACAAATTTTATTTCTCATGCTGAGGAAATTTGTGATGCATTTATACGAGTACGATACTTTTGCAATTCATATGATCTACTACTTTCGGTCGATGTCATGAAGTGAAGTGTGAAGAAGAAAGAAAATAAAGATCAAGATCAGAAACAGAAAACCACGACCCCTGCCGCGGAAGGGCAGGCGAAATGCAAACGCGAAAATGAAAATCAGAATGAAGAGGAAAGAAAAAGATCCTGATCTCTGGGTCTCCGCGCTTAAAAATGAACTAAGATCTCGGATAGGGCCGCCGGATGCATATGCAAAATAGTAAAGGATCAATCTTCATCGTTGGTGTTGGAACTCAATCGGTCCATCGGGGATCCATCGGTATGTAGTCGGTACTAGAGAGCACGCAGTTTCTCTCTGCGCCGTCAAGTGGAAGAGGTTTGCTCTAAATATCTTCGTCTTTCACAAAGATAAAGAATCTTTCACGCCAGCCCGAGGTCGTGGTCTCTTGACCGATACAAGTCAAAGTCTGCTTCCACTTGTTTTTACTCTTTCATCATCATACTACTAGTATTACATCTACAAGCCGCTCTCAAAAATTTCTAACCTCATACTTACCGCCAAAAACTGTGATAAAAGCAAGCTAACGCGACTTCATTCGCGTTCATTCTATTGCAAGAACGTGACTAATATTGTTACAGCAACTTTCTCTACTATTATTAAGATTGCTCTCAGTCAACTACCGATATAGAAGCCTCACAATGAATCATTGCGTGACTACCGATAACCAAGCGCTTCATCATTGTCAATGATGAAGCGCTTGGTTATCGCGACGCTCTTTGGGCGGCAAGACTTCGTCGTCGTCGCCTTGAAGGCCACGCCGTCGTCCTCGTCCGGGCATCGGAGCACTGGCACTCTACGTCAACCGGACCACGCTGAGTTTGTCAAGACGGTTTTTGGTGCGGAAACCGCTTTGCGCCGGCCCGTAGACGATTTGTTGGGCGAACGGCTGCAAGAGGTTCGGAAAGAGTTTGAACGCAAGCTAGCGGCCGGCGAGGAGGAGCCGAAGGAAATCGGCTTCCTTGATGGTGAGGCCATTGCGCAGTTCGAAATGGATGCGTCCTTTTTGTTGCGCCACGTGTTCGAGCTGTTTTTCGAGAAAGAAGAGAATCTCTGCCACGACACACGTTTTGCGCCAGAGTGTCCGAACTTGTGCCCTCAAGGTGACGCCGATCCCACATCCGCTCAGGAGAACGAGGGGCGGAAGGCAGAGCGGATCAAAAAGCTCAACAAGCTCCTCAGCGACATGCAGGCGAAGAAGAAGATCAATCTGCCGGCCGGTGTTGAGCCGGCATCCGAGCTGGAGCGCGACTGGCAAAAAGTTTCTCAGGCTTTCGCGGACGTAGTTTCACCGACAGGCCATTACAGTTTCCGCTTTAATTTCTTCGGTTTTAGTGCGATACAAGCCTATTTTTCGCGCACGGCTCCGGAAGGTAGAGCCTTTGAAACTACTCGTGGCACAGAACGCTATTTCGCCCCTACTCGTGGCACAGAACGCTATTTCACCGTCGGCTTCGCTGCCGAGGGTCCCGGCATCTTACCCTTTCAGAGGTTCTACAACCAATTCGAGTGCGTTTTCAAGTTTGACAGCGAGGCGCTTGCAAGGGGGATGACCGTGGAAAAGTTGCAGATCGTCAGCGACCCTTTGTGGAATACTCCTGCTCGTGGGCCCGGCCCTTTTGGCAGCATTGAGTATCCTCTTGATGCCTAAGCATTTTGAAAAGTCTACAAAAAGCCCGTGAGGGTGAGGACATCACACAGCATCTAGCATCTACCTACTAACGAGGCTCTCGCTCCTTGCTATGAAAGTGATATAGTATGTAAAGCTGTTTTTAAGTCGCGGAAGCATTGAGCGTTCATCTACTACAGCCTCTGGAACTTTCCGGCAAGGAGTTGTTGGTCATCTTGACTCCGTTCGTAAATTCATATGTTAATGCAAGCGGCGTCTTGTGTGATTTCTCTACTTCAACAAGTTTTTGGTAGGCACAAGAACAAGTTTTGGTAAGCAACAAGAACAAGTTTTGGTAACACCAGTAGCACAAGAACAAGTTTTGGTAAGCAACAAGTACGCGCAGCGCCTCATCGCTTTCCATTAGACTCACGCCTCTTTTGCTGGGGCTGGTGAGGGTGGAAGCTCAGTGCCGAATTGCGACCCCACTCCACGCCAATTGTTGTACAATTGAAGCCCAAAGGATTTTTGCAGAAGCTTGGTTCGGGTGGGGTGGCGGAAAAAGAAAAGCGTATGAATGAGTATTTTTCTTCACCAACGATCTTCATTTCTCGATGAAATGAGAATGGACATCTGGTGGTAGACTAGATCTAAAGGCGCGCTATATGCAGTAGGCATAGCACCAGCGCTCCGACTGTATAATGATATCTCTCCATTATGGTAAGCAACAAGTACGCACATGCGATCGCTTTCCATTAGTTGACTCACACGTCTTTTTTGACTGTAGTGGAACCCACTACATGCTGGCGCAACTGCTCTTCTCTTTTTATATTAATGCCGCATGTAGTTTTCCACGATGTACGTATAGCACTGTTCTACTTCGTGTATGATACATAGAAAATCAAAATTCAAGGCGTAGCCTTACAGCGCGGATCGTGCTGGCGCAGGCTAGGCCGTGAACTGATGGCTTGCGTTTGGAAAGTGTGAAATCTCGATAGAATTATCGAATCGGAACAATTTGGCAAGAGAAATTTCGAAAAATCCATTTCCAGAAATTTCGAAAAATCTCATGCGTTGCTCAGTTCGTCCCTGCAGCTTCGAAAGACTGTTGTACGTGTATGATTCAAAAAGGCATCAAACATCTTTCTACATCACCCCAAGACGAAAAAGATATAATCGCCTGTCTCTCCTCGCAGGTATAGCCCGCATGGTTGTTTCGAATAGGTGTTCGCCAGAATTATACGATATCTGCATCTGCTTCTGCAGCTCATTTGCAAACCACAGTGGAGTACCAGAAGCCGACATGAATCGACTCGGGCGCACGACGACGACGACCCCTCAAAATTGGGCTCGATATGGATTGCAAATATGTCTGGGTCTGGAAGAATACAAACTTGTGATGCGCATTTCAAAACGCAGAAAAATCTCTCATGCATAGGTAGCAAAAACTGCCCACTTTCTGTTACCAAAATGGGGGATTTGTCATGCGGATTTTCCATTGCGGAAGCTTCTCGAAACCTGTGATGCTAGAGCTTCCATGCCAGGAGACCCTCTGTGGCATGCAAAAACAGCATGACTCTTCCAGACCCAGACATTTTTACATTTGATACTCGACAAGATTCTGAACCAAAACTCGTTCCGCCAGATTACGGACCGCGAAAAAATGTATCAAATGCAAATATGTCTGGGTCTGGGAGATTGCGCGACTTGTAATGCTAGTCTGGCATGACTCTGAACTCTGTATTGCGTGGCCGCGAAGAAGTACGTAGAGCTTCTCTTGGCTGTCATTCAAAAACGCAGTTTCTCATGCGGATTACGCAACTGAGAAGCACTGATCGAAAAATTTGTCATGCTTGGCAGCGCAATACAGTGTGCTCACTATTCCCTTCCTTGCATCACAGGTTTCCAGACGGACCCAGATGACATATTTGCAATGCATAAAATGGTGACTAGGCTGAAAAATGCTGAAGAACGGATGCTAGAGTGCGAGGAGGTCGTGGAAGCACAGCTGCAAGATGTTGAACGCGCGTGCTCAACGTCGGCCCCGGAGGGGGGACCCTCGTCGGGTAGTGGGGACCACGAACAACAGGGCAAAACAAGAGCAATAGCAGCAGCATCAAGCGAGAAGAGGACCACCACGAGGAACCAGAAAGTGTTCGACGCGGGGGTGGACCTGTATGAGAGTGCACAACTCCCACCTCTCCCCCTCATTTGTACGGCCGGAGCAGCAAGCAAGACAAGCGGCGGCAAGAGTGCAGGTTTTGCATGACACATTCGCCGAGGATTGTAGTCCTGTTCGGGAGGTTGCCAGAATCTGTCATGGTTGCCAGAACAAACTTTGGCAAGAAAAATTTCGAAAAATCCATTTCCAGAAGGGATAACGTGATATTACCTCGGGTTCTTTTCAGACGAGATTTCGTGCGAAAAAATGAAGACCCGCTTCTGAATTCCACCTCCAGTCGAGGTATTTTTTTCGCGCATTGAGATCGAAGATCTTCCTAGAGGAACTTCTACAGCCCGAGGACCAGGATCACAAGGAAAAAAATGCCGACGCTCCTCCATCCTACTTGAGAACAGCCACTGGTTTATATTTCGGCCAGGGAAGGTCGACGTGGAGGAGCTCCAGCTCCTGCAAGATGACCTCCGCATGAAAAAGTGAATGTTGTTCATACATAAGTACCTTTCGCTTGCCGGTGGATTTTCGTTTCGTTTGCTGTTTTATGATTCAACCGGGATCTACTTCTGGATCTCTTGTCTTACTGGTGTGGCCAGCTTCACTTTATGAAATATACAGCATGAAGATGCTGCTGGCGTGGAGGGCTACCGAATGCTTTGATCCAAACTCGATCCTGATTCACGATCGTCTTCAAGAAAGCTGCTCCAGTACAATTTGTCGAGCCTGCTAAATCATGAATTTATTTCCATGCTTGAAGAAGAACACGCTGTCTATTTGAAGATGAAAAATAACGGTACAAAAATCATCTGAAGACAAAACGAAAAAAATAAAGTTCTGTCGAAAATGAGGACCTATCCATTTCGATATTCGAGTCTTTATTCAGGATGCAAGATGAGCAGAAGCTCTCTCCGCTTGAAGAGGAGGGACGAACAAAGAGACAGGAGGTATCCGTATCCTATCGCAGGAAAAAACTGTTTCACTGTAAACTTGTAATGCAGAAACTGTATCTCAGAAGTGTTTGTCTTGCTACACATGCAAGACAGGCGATTTTTAGCTGTGTTTTCCCTTGGGATCCTCGCATGGCAAGTTTTCCCCTGGGATCCTGCAGACCAAACCTGTGATGCAAAACTTGCAAAATCCTTACAGTGAAACACTTTTTTCGTACGATATATCCATCCTGATGTGTAGTCCATTGTACTACTACTTAGTACTACAACCAGGAACATCAGGGCCGTTCTATAAAGTTCTTGTGATACTAGAAGTCACTACGTGCAGCAACCTCATTGTGTTTCATAAAGAAGTAGAAATTCTAAGTTCTTGTCCCTGGGAACAAAATAGAAGCGAAAATACAAATACCGGGTTGTAACTGTAAGATATTCATCTATTCTTTTCTAATGAACAAGAGTAAGAGCACGACCAGGACGAGATGTTGGTGCACCATGTGGTAAGTTCAGTGTTGAATTCAGACCACGACTCTTAATTCCCGGAATTTTTATGAAGAAATAGAAAATGTCATCGCTGGTGCAATCTGAGGGAGATTCTTCTAGCGCCGTTGCGGGTCGTCCTAGAACCGGAGCTTTAGTCCCAGTTGTCGTCGACCACGACCAGGTCGACGTCGGGCTGGTGCCCTCTCCCTCGAGAAAAAAAATCCCGGTGACCATTCTGACGGGGTTTCTCGGCAGTGGAAAGACCACTTTGATAAAGAACATCCTGCAAAACTGGGACCACGGCTACAAAATCGCGGTGGTCCAGAACGAATTTGCGGCGACAACAAGTGCAGGTGCACCTTCCTCGTCTACCACAACTGCCGGAGAAGTTGCCGTAGGAGAAGATGATGTAGTCCTCGGCGGGGCGCGACGGCCTTCGATGAATGCAGGACATAGTACAGGTGCAGGTGGGGGCAGTAGTTCGAGTAGTACAGCCGGTCCGGAGCATAATTACCCGCAATACGGTATCGCGCTGAAAAAAACTATCACTATCACAAAAGCGCCGTTTTTCGACCCAAAAATGCGACTTTTTTTACAAAAAAGCAGCATTATTTTTTCATTTTTTTTCTCGCCGGCAAGGTAAGACCTGAGTAGTGTTTTGATTCATTTGGAATGATGAATGTCAGAAGGTAACTGGTGGCCACTTGTGATGATTTACCTAGCTAACAGGAAAGATCTGGCAAGACGCTTGCAGGTTGAGACGCTTGCAGGTTGTGAGCACCGACAACCGAGTACCACCATCACAATCCCGGACATTTTTGAGGACGGCGAGAGCTACCTCCCCATTCGTTGCGGCCCAGTCAGCCAGCGCCATGAGGGCGCGGAAGCGTGTCTCCACCATGCTCGTTAACGACGAGTCTGGAATTGGTGGTTTTGGTGGATAAAGAGCGACTTTTCTATGGCTCGTTTTTCAGACCTGCTCCCAGATGGATCTGGGGGCTCGAAGGCCAGGTCTGACATCCGGAGCCCCCGGGGGCTAGGCCAAAGGCCACAACCTCCGGCAGAAATTGGTGATGGCGCAAGCACTAATTTTTTTGGTGCTCACACTTTGAAATCACATTGATTTTTCTTCTCCGGGGAGGTCAAAAATGGCGCTTTTTTGTGTGTGATAGTGTTTTTCAGCCACGGCGCTACGGCGATTTTGGGTCCCTTTTTGACCCGGGCCGTAGCATCGTCATTTGCATTTTTAAAAAGAGCTGATTTTCGGTGTTTTCGCAGCATTAGCTCGCGCTTAAAAACACTATCACACTACACTTTTGAGCGATTTGCTATAGAAAAAGTGCAAAAAGGTGTGAAGTTGGTATTTTTTGAGTGCCGGAAAAAAGTGTGATAGTGTTTTTCAAACACGGCGGCACGGCCCACATAGGACCACCGCCAGAAAAAACACTATCACAGCCAAAATGATCGACTTTCCGGGTTTTTGAATTTCTTGAAAAAATTTGCGCGCGCAGTGTTGAAAACCAAAAAAATCCGGGGAGGACTGGCTGTCGGCAGCCAGATCCAAAAAGTGGTGTGATAGTGTTTTTCAAACACGAGTAGTACAGCCGGTCCGGAGCATAATTACCCGCAATACGGCGCCCCCGCTGCATCGTCCTCGTCCGCCAGCACGACGGCAAAAAAAAAGACCTCCGGAGCAGGTGGGCCTGCTAGTACTGCGGGTGGTTCGACTTCCAGTTCGGCTGTGCAGCTCGGCAACACTAGTAGTACAACCCAAATAAAGTCGACCTCGACCGCCACGACCCTGGGGATTGAGGGTCCCACGCTGATTGACGGGCAGTCGGGCGAACCCTTCACCGACCTGTACGAATTGCCCAACGGGTATCTTCCAGGAAAAAACTAACACCCATCGTTCCCATCCATGTTTTGCATGACATCAAACACTGCTTCTGATGTATGTTTTGCATCACAAATATATTGGATTATGCAGGGATAGGTGTTTGTTGTTTTTTCCTGGATAGTGGGTGCATTTGCTGCTCCGCAAAGGACGACTTTGTGAACGCTATCGATGGGTTAGTAAAACGGCAGCGGGAAATGGAACTACAGGGAGAAGAAGAAGGTTCATCTTCGCCGGTCGCGAGGCAAAAAATCTTCGATTACATCTTGGTTGAGGCGAACGGCGTTGCGGATCCGGAGGACCTGCTGCAAACTTTTTGGGTGGATGAGGGTCTGGACTCCGAAATTTACCTCGACGCCGTAGTAACGGTGATAGATGTATGAGAGTGCACAAGAACTCCCCCTCGTACTTCTCATTTCTCATGGAAAACATCACCAACTCCAGACTGGTGTCCCTCCCGTTTCTATTATGCATGACAAGCAGCACTACACGCCAGTGTAAGTTTGTCACGCAGTAGAACCGGCACTCGTGCTGATGCTTGTCGTGCCGTGTATGCTATACAAATGAAAGGGAGGGGGAGTCAGTTGTGCACTGTCATATGATGTGACGAACATCGAGAGCCAGCTCCGCGACTACAAGGAAGCGGTGAAGCAACTCTACTGCGCCGACGTCGTATGAACTGCAAAAGTACCGTACTCGTACGAATCGCATTTATGCATTACAAATTTCTTCTTCAAACTAAAACAGCATGACAAATTTCTTTTGTCATGCTGACCTAATTTGTATTGCAATACTACGAATGCGATGGTGCATTTGCGGCGCATACGTTGTTCTGTGCAACAAGGTCGACCTGCTCCTACGTCAGCAAGATCTTCATGTGGGAGATGTTGAACAAGCTTCTTGTACAAAGCCCAACAAGAACTTCTACTCTGAGGCAGCTACAACTTCTCACACCTCATCTTCGCAGCAGCTGGAGCTCATTCCCGAGGAGCTTCGACGCTACAATCCAGACGCGGAGTTTCACCGGACCGTGAAGTGCGAGATTGGGCTCGACAAGATTCTGAACCAAAACTCGTTCCGCCAAATAACGGACCGGGAAAAAATGGTAACTAGGCTGCAAAATGCGGAAGAACGGATGCTGGAGTGCGAGGAAGTCGTGGAAGCACAACTGCAAGATGTTGAACGCGTGTGTTTAACGTCGGCCCCGAAGGGGGGACCCTCGCCTGGTCGTGGGGACCACGATGAACAGGGCAAAACAACAGCAATAACAGCAATATCAAGCGAGAAGAGGACCAAGGGAAACCAGAAAGTGTTCGACGCGGGGGTGGTATCAACTGCAAACGTGTCTGGTCTGGAAGAATGCATGTTTGTCATGCTTGTCTGGCATGACTCTTAAATCTGTCATGCGCGTTTCCCAAGAGCCGCATTTTTCTGCCATGCAGAAACGCGGTTTGTCATGCAGAATGGGCAACACCTAGAAGGTCAGAAACTTGTCATGCTGAGCCAGCACTTGTTGCCTCCTCATGATACGCCACCAAGCATCACAAGTTTATTCCCGACCCAGACACATTTGCATTTCATAGGTGGACCTGCGGCCGCACCTTGCCAACCAGATCAAGCCGATGCTGATCAGCATTCCTATGAATTGCAAAAGTATCGTACTAGTAGAAATCGCATTACAAATTTCCTTAGCATGAGAAATAAAATTTGTAATGCGGATTTTTTACCTTAAAAAACAGACTTGTAATGCATGACTGCAATTAGTACGAGTGCGATACTTTTGCGATTCATAATTCCGCAGGGCCGCCAAATCTCCTCGGCGGAGGCCTTCGAACGGCTAGTAGGAAAGTATGGAACTGCTCTCAGACGTTACAATTTCAACTGTCACACGAATTTGTCATGCGAAATAATACTATCAACACTGCCACGATCAAGCTACTTTGCATGACAAATTCTCGACGCGGACGCGCTAAATAGAGCTAGAATGATCCGCATCAAATCTGTAATGCAAGACGCGCAAGGTCGTGTTCCCTAGCATCATCTGTGCTACCCTTGTGCATCACAAATTCACGTATTAACAGTTGCGAATGCAACATTCGAGAATTTGATAAAAAGTGGCTCTGGGAGGACGGCCTGCAGCTGCTGCGGGGAAAGGGAATTTTCCAAACAAGGGCCACAACTAGTGCGGATTATGCAAGAAAAAAACTGTGTAAGTGTAAATCTGTGATGCAGAAAATGCAAAACAGTCACACTTGTCATGCCAGACAGCCATGAAGTCCGATTTTCATGCGTGTTTTCCCTTACAGACCATGCATGACAGGTTTTCTCTGTCATGTAGAGCAAATTTGTGATGCTGTCAGCCAAAGAAAGTTACACTTACACACTTTTTTTCCTGGATACGGATGGAATGATGAATAATATTAATATTGCGACCACGTACGCCTTTCAACTGGTTGGCGAGCTTTACGAGGTCGTGGAGGTCGGGCACCTGTCAAATAATCGAGCAACTGCTGGTGCTGCCGACGTCGTCGGAGAAGGAAATAGAAAAAGTACAGATGCAGCGGGTGTTAAAGCGGCAAGCTTCTCGAAAAAACAGAGAGTCGAGAGGACTCAGGTTGGGCAGGAGGAGGACCTGGTGGTGGAATTTCAAGAAAAGACAGCGCGTCCTGCGCTCGTATCAAGTGCAAAAATGTCTGGGTCTGGATTTGTAATGCAGTTCTTCAAGGACAACAAGATCTGTAATGCATGGATACCATTGGCCAGTTTTTTTGTCGTGCTGGGTGGCAGTTTGTAATGCTAAACACGAATGAATCGGCAAGGAGCCGAGGGAAATTCCTCATGCTGTCATGCCGTACAAGCAGCAAGTTTGCAATGCAAGTATCAGCAACACAAGTTTCCAGACCCAGACACTTTTGCATTTGATAGCTCGCGGCGGGGAACAACAACGACAAAATTGTTGAGTCCAAGTTTCTGTTTCTGGCTTTTCGCTCGGCGGAAAAAAATCCCGATTTTTTGGAAAACAAACTGAAAACGGAACTACTGGCAATCACTACTAGTTGTATCACGACCACGCATTGAAAGAGATAGTACCTCCATTACTAGCTGCACTTGCGCAAAATAAATCATGAGAACGATGTTTATTTTTCCAAGCGACGTCGCACACGTCATCATCTGCAAAGAATTTCAGGCCGGAATAAACTGTTGCTGCCTCGACCAAAGCAGGAAACTTTTTCTGTTACCATGACGTGTTGGAAAGATCATGATCAAAATCACAGAAAGTCGAGGAAAAAGCTCGGTGTCGTGGAGTCGAAGGCGTTAATCGAAAAGATAAAGATGCAGTACCACGTAGCAGCATTTTATGTTTGATGGGAGATGGACATCGATGACAACAACAGCGATCTTGAAGATCACGGTATTATCATGGACAACTACCCATCATCCTCCATCACAAGCCTCTCAAGAGCTACGTATACTACCGGCAACTCCATGCTTCGTCTGTATTGTTTTTCTATGAATAGAAGATGACAACACCTCCAGCGATCAAGATCATGGTGCTCTCGTGGACAAGCCATTTGAGAGCTACGCTGTTTGTTAGCCTGTCGTTGTAAGTCCAGCATCAGTCGATGTTTTGTGAAGATGACTTTGATCATTGATAGAAGTTCTTGTCCCACCAGTTTGTTGTAGCACCTTTTGCGGCACCTAAGTACGATGTTGAATGAGTTGGAAAACAAAGATTGTTGCTGCTTTACTTCGGGAGTATCAGGTCGGAATAAATAAAGAACGGTTACTCTATCTTGTGAACCGTATTGCGTGCTGACTCTCTATTTTTTCAACAGCACAAATCCTGCAAGGGGGCGACACCGACAGAGAATATTCAATTGTGATCATGGGCGTGTTATCTTCACCTAATGCTAGTACATCTCCCGCCAGGGAAGGTGGACCTGGACGATGGCAGTACTATAATTTGGACGATAAAGATGAAGATCTGGACGACAAGAACTTTGATACCACCTTTGTGGTTCCTCCAGTAGGTGACTCTACTACTTCTTGCGGTTGTTCGCCAAGAACAGAAGCAGCCCTGACCTGGCGGTCGCTTTCTGACGCCCGGATATGGGTGGACTCTCAAACGTTACGTTCTCAACTATTACATGAATTTGTCGTGCAAAACTCCCTTAAGCCGCCAGATCATCAATGACTGCTTCGCATGACAAACTTCCGCAGGGCCGCTAAAAAACAGCGTTGAAATTATCTGTGCGGCCACGTCTGTGATGCGACAGCAGCAAGCTTGGCTCTTTGACTGTTGTCGTTCCTGCATTGCAAATTCATGTGACAGTTGAGAGTGTACCTTTTGAGAAGGCCATCCCGGATTCTGCAAACGTGGGTGACGCCGGAGGACTATGCCGATCTGGTCTGGTACGGGAGTGTCAGGATCGAAATCGACAAATAAATCGCAAAACTTGTAATGCATAAAATGTAGGGCCCATAAGGCCTGTGTTGGAAAGGAGGCAAATGAGACCGATTGCAAGCCTGTTTAGCCCTAAACATGTACTGCCAGAGTAGCATGACAGGCGCAGTCTTCTTTGCCTAAACAGCATGACACGCTGGGTTTTGGTGCTCCCAAAATTTGTCATGCGTCACTTGGAAACTGAGGCTCCGACTGGTATCGATTCTCATTTTATGCATTACATACAAATTATTTCGATTTTGTTGATTTCGATCCTGACGCTTCCATATCTGGCTCGAAGACAAGGTGGAACAGGTTGCGAAAACGATCGAGATTTTTCGAGAAAGTAGTCCACCTCGTGCGTATGACAATGGCAATTCTAAAAATTCTTCTGCGAAGATTGTCCTTGAACAAGACGTGCTGGCTGAGCACAAAGCAGGTGAGGTTGGCGCAGTAGAACAGAAGAAAAACAAAAGGGTCCGAGGACAGCACTGCCTTGAAAGAATTTCCAAGCAGCTCTGGAACAACCGCGAGGTCGTGGACGAGGCAAGTGCAACTCCAACTCCAACTCCTGTAGTTCTTACGCAAGACGACCTACTGGGCGAAGATGAGAGGACGGGGACCGCGACCACGCGGCCGGTGAGGGGGATAGCATCAAGGCCAGACCAGCACGACCTCCAGGACATCAACTCATGGGCCCGCAGCGGGCCAGCTGTGCAGCAGGAGCTACGGGATGTTGATCCTGAAGCTGTAGTCCGGGACGAGGACCACGGGGGAGAGCTGGTGGACCGCGACGATGTTGAGCTGCCGTGGGCTGCAAGAACAGCAGCACGGCAGGGATTTTATTCCAGATATCCATATGCTAGCAGTAAAAATGCAGCAGCTGAAGGTCATGTAAGAAATGTCCAACCTTGTAGCTCTAGCTGCTGTCCCGGTGAGACGAGCTCTTGCGAGAGAACGGACAAGAGAACCACATCATCTCCGCCGAGATCAAGTTGTCTTCAAAACTCCTTTATAAGTGGCACAACCTCAAAAAATAATTATTTGCCGTCCCAAGCCGTTGCCGATGCGATAAATGTCGTCGACCACCTGGAAGATCATGCTAGTGGAGGACTACGAGAGGACCACAAACAAGTCGTCGGGGATGGAAGTCGTAGTCGGAAGGATCTTCATGTTGACCTTCTCCGCCTGCCACTCCTCGCCCCCGCCGATTCCCATCCCAACGCCGCTTTCTGCGTTTTTTCCGATCCTTGCCTCCTGCACCTTCCGACCTGGGAATTCCGGAATTTGGCGGCCGTCTTCGGTGGAGGATCCCGTACTGCAGCTTCAGAACATGCAGGTCTTCCTCGTACCTTGTCGGAAGGACTTATAGATGTTGCTCCTTGTCCTGCATCACAGCAGCATCGGAGGAGAAAGCTAGCCCGCAAGCATTTGCGGTCGCTGATCCAAAACTTGGTCCAGTATGTCGTCAGCGGCACTTCTGCCGCGTCGATCAGCTGCAATGGAGAAATTCCAGCGGGAGAAATTGGCGAAGATACAGCCAGACCTTGCAGGAGCATAATCCAGAGGAGCCACGAAGTCGAAGACGCCACGGCTGCTGCAGGCCATTATCATCAAAACGTGTTCCGAAACGGGTTTTTGATCAAGCCCAGGAACGGGCTATCCTGTGCAAAAGTATCGTACTCGTATAATTATTGCAGTCATGCATTACAAATTTTTTTCTTGAGGTAAATCCGCATGGCAAATTGAATTTCTCATACTGGGGAACTTTGTAATGCATTAATACGAGCAGTACGATACTTTTGCAATGCATACGGGCACGACTCCTTTGGCGTGACGGCGTTTCCGATGGCAGACCTCGTCGCGGAGCTACAACTCCCGAGGGAAAAAACTACAACAGCAAAGGATCATGCGCGACGCAGGGAGGACGGACAGGGACAGCGGGAGTCGTGCCGCAGTTCTTCGAATTTTCCCACCAAAAAATGTACTTCTAGAGCCGCCAACATGATGAACATGCCGCGTCCACCTCCGAAAGACACTACAGATGGGTTAACATGTCGTTCGGTAGTTGCACCACGCCGGCCTGAGCAGCAGGATGCAGCCCACCAGCAGCACGAGGACCAGGCTGGCGGTCAGCACTTCTTGTTCCGGCCGCGTACAATAAAAGTTCCTGCCTCGCTAACGGACCGGGTGTTCACGGCAATCCAGACCGCTTTCTGCATTCGAGGCGGGACGACGGGGACCACGAACAAAAACAGCAGAATCCGTGACAGCTGGTGTCGGGAGAACTGGCAGCTGAGTCAGGTGCCGGATGGAGTGGTCCTACAGCCCTTGTTTGTCACCAGACTATTGTCTAGTACTGATAATGGTAATGGTGAAGAAG
The DNA here is from genome assembly GCA_905178155.1 of Amoebophrya sp. A120. Taxonomy (NCBI): domain Eukaryota; class Dinophyceae; order Syndiniales; family Amoebophryaceae; genus Amoebophrya; species Amoebophrya sp. A120. The sequence continues at coordinate 8,602,140 of CAJINV010000005.1, forward strand.
ATCAAGTTCAAGAAGGAGATTATGCAGGAAGCGGGACCACGCCTCACGGGCTTCACGCTGCGTCCACCTCAGCACAGCTGAGCTGCTCCACCGCTGCACCACGGGGTATGGATTGCACAGGTACCGTGCTACAACTTCTAGGGGATGAAAAGATCGCATTTAGTGCTACTTCTACTTCCCCAATCGAGATAAAAGTGCACGTGGTGGGGTATCAAAAGGAAAAAGTCTCCCTCCCCATATCGAAACGAAAATTTTTGATGCTGATTTGTGACCACAAATCAGCCTGCGTACAAGGCAAACGGGACCCACATGGCGCATTGTACAGCGAGTGTGTCACCATGCGTTTTCGCCTATGTCAGACCTGTTTCTCATGCTCAGCTGCTACCCAGATGCGTACCCAAATGGGCTTAGATAGAATATGCCGAAAAGCTCTTGCTGCAATACAGTGTACACAAATCCAGCAACACGAAAGGCAAAAAAAAAAAATCCAGCAACACAAATTGTCTTTTGAATACGGGGTGGCGGCTTTTTTCACTTTGATATGGGGAAGGAAGTGGTTGGCGCGACCGTGAAGCAGTACCCGCCGGACATACTTTGGATCGACGGCACGGGGAAGTATGGGAGTGTCAGGATCGAAATCGACAAAATCGAAAAACTTGCAATGCATGAAATGTACGGCGCGCAAGGTCTGTGTTGGGAAGAAGGCAAATGAGACCGATTGCAAGCCTGTTTAGGGCGGGAAGAAGACGCGTTGCCAGAGCAGCATGACAGGAGCAGTCTTCTTTGCCCAAACAGCATGACAGACTGGATTTTGCAGCTCCCGAAATTTGTCATGCGCCACTCGAAAACTGAGGCTCCAACTGGTATCGATTTTATGCATCACAAATTTTTCGATTTTGTTGATTTCGATCCTGACGCATCCATAGGAAAGTGTGGGTCTTTAACCGATGGAAGCTGGACGACTCTAAGGCACGCGACCGGATTATGGGAGTGTCAGGATCGAAATCGTCAAAGTTACAATAGTTTGCCATGCATAAAATGCAGGGCACGTAACGCCTGTATTGGGGAACATGCAAATGAGACCCATTGCAAGTCTGTTTAGGGGAAGCCGATGCGCTGCCAGAGCAGCATGACAGGAGCAGTCTTCTTCGCCCAAACACCATGACAGACTGGATCTGGGTGCTCCCGAAATTTGGCATGCGTCACTTGGAGACTGAGGCTCCAACTGACATCGATTTTGTGCATTGCAAGTTATTTCAACTTTGTCGATTTCGATCCTGACACTCCCATACGGATTTTTCTCCAGTTCCTTGCAGACCAGCTACGGCGGTACTGGAGTGGAACCTTCGTGTATCGCAAAAAAAAATTTTACAGTTACACATTGTCTTGCAGGCCAAGCAAGACAGACAAGTTCTGTCATGCCGGATATGCATAGGAGCCTCGTTTCGTATGTGTTTTCCCGTAGGATTTCTGCATTGCAAGTTTTCACTCTCATGCAGAGAAATTTGTGTTGCCGAAATCACTACAAGTGTGTAACTGTGACACTTTTTTCGTGGGATATCGCGGCAAAAAGTTTGGCTTTGGTGGAGGGGATAAACAAGATTCGGAGGAGCAGCTCTCAGTATGATCCAGAGTAAATTCATCATTTCCGCCGTACTGCACGAACTACACGAGGCCATTATAATACAAGCACGGTTTCTGCACGGCAAAACTTGCCTTCAGTCCTGAAGATATTCTATCAGCATGACAACTGGGACTGTCGGGTAAGTTGCAGCTGGTGACACTTGTCATTCATTTTGTCCGTGTCGTGCGGGAAGAAATTTGTATTGCATAGTAGTACTTCTAGAGAAGAAGGAAAGAGAAGTCGGGCCAGCGAAGAGAACAGTAGTCCACCGGGGCAACAAGAAATTCTTGTCCGTGATAAAAATCATCGTTTCGCTCTTCATAGGCAAAATGCAAAAGTATCGCACTCGTAGTAAAAGCAATAGTACGTAGGCATGCATTACGTTTCCGACGACCAATCAGCATTACAAATTACATTTCTAAAAACGGTCTGAGCCAATTTGTAATGGAATCCATACTCGTGCGATACTTCTGCAATGCATACCTCCTGAATGCCGCCTGGATTGGCTGGTTTCTAGCGATTGCCGCCCAAGATTGGGGGAGATCACGTACCAGGGCGCCGCTTTCGCGACGAATCAGAAACTATATCACGGTACACATCAACTCCACCTCCCCCGGCTACTTTTGCAGTTCATAATGAGACAATACGACCGTCCGCGCCTGGACATGTCACAACTCATGCACAAGAACAAGCTACATTCGCTAGTACTCTGACCCCTGTCTCTACTACTATCAATCTAAGAAACCCTGTTGCTGCTTATGCCATAGTACAAATGAGGAGGAGGGAGAGCAGTTTGTTGTGCCCTCTCATAAACTATCCAAAAGCATGGCCGCCAAACTGTGGGAATTCTTGTGACAAGCTGCAACTTTGTTTATAATACAACAGTTCGCAGATTTGATGATTCTTGCCGAGAGCGACGTGCGCGCCGTGTGAAGACCGGGGCAGGCGCCTACAGAAAAATCGAGTGTTGGTGCGTCTACAGCTAGATTTACTGCAGTAGCAGGAGCAGCAGCTGCTTTCGATGATGGAGTTCTATTTCCAGCACAACTTCTAGTTGTAGTGTGAAAATCATACAAAAAATTCGAACAAAATCTCAGGTCGAGCTCGAGCCTCACGGCTCTCTTGCCGAAATTGTACACAACGTACGGGATCATGTTGTTCATCTTGTTTCTACAATCGGTCGGTAACGATGAAAAAGTGATCCGAAACGAAAATTTTTGCAGCTTGAAAGTGATCATGATCAAAATCGAAATCGTTCGTGTAGGGAGTTGCATCGATTTGCCACGCAAAACTACCCTAAGCCGCCAGACGCACGATGGCGATCAAGCTGTCTCGCATGACAAATCTCCGAAGCTGCGCTAAACAGCATCTAAAGCTTTTCCAAATATGGGACGCGAAAGCAGCAAGCTTGCTCCTTTGAGTGTTGCTGTTCTTGCATGTTACATGCAAGTTCATGTAACAGCTGATAGTGTAACTGATTTGAGAACGCCATACGCGGATGGTCCTCGCGAGTGGGAGGTTTGCATTACGAAATCGAAGGGGAACATATAGGCGCCGACGGGGGTTCCGCGGGGCCACTCAACACAGTTGAAGGAAGTGAACACGTTGACGCGCCGTCGTCCAACTACTATGCGGACTTCGCTGCAGGTCTGGCGGACGTGTTCTAAATTCCTGCGGGCTGTGTCGTGTGCTAAATTCAATTGGCACACACGGCCAGGCGCCGGACCTGGATAAAACCAAGGGTAGAACAAAAAAGCAGGAGCCAATCGTAAGCGTAAGCCGGGTCACGATTTATATATTATAAATATCGTTGCCGTCGTTCCTGCTGGGGTATTCGACTCTTTTACGAGTTTGACTGCTATCTCTCTGTACTACACGACCTGGAAATAAATGTCCTACTTCCGGATCATGGATCGAGGAATTATATCATAATTAGTGTTGGACTTTGAACACACCTGCCACACTGAGTGGCCAAAGCTTCTACCTTCGAGAGGTCTCTAACACGTTCAAACACTTCAATCTCTCAGCAGACAGGGCGAAAGCCTCTGGCTGCGTTGCATCCTGTGAAGATTCATCATGCAAGGTTCACCATAGTCATCACTCCATCACCACAGGCTCTGAGGCTCCAGATCTCTAGTCATTCTGGGACCTACTTCCCACTCTGTATGGGTGCGATTTTATCAGGGACGGAGGTCCCTGGTAAAGTTTTTATCTAGGTCGGAGCTCCTTGATAAAGTCTTGATCCAGGATTTGGCTAGATTCTGGACCATTCTGAGATCAGCCAAATCGGTGCCGTAGGAGCCTGCGTAGGGATTTGATCTAGGACCCGGGTCCCTGGTAAAGATTTTACCAGGGTCGCCGGTCCTTGATAAAATCGATCCGAACCAAGAGAGCCTGATCTACTCAAATTCTTCATCATTTGTATTTGGAGAGCAGGCATTTCGGGATCTCTGAGAAGCTTCAGTCTTGCGTGGAGGTAGGGTTTAGATCACATGACCAACACCCCTCCGCAATCGATGCAGTCTGTAGCCCCTAAGAGTCCTACTCTACCTTGTTCCTAAATAGATATAAAGTTGCATAAATTCCCCTCCTCGGGTCAGAATCCAAAGTCTACAGCGTACAACACTAAAGCTACTCCACTATCATCGTAGAAACTAGTATAGAAAGAAGCATCAAAATCATCCCCATCATCCGACTGGGCGCCAGGATGAGAAGAGTCACAGGAGATGACTGGATTGTCTACGTGATGCAAAAGCAGCTTGCGCTGTGGCGCTGAGCATTCCAGCTTCGTAAGTCCATCCGCCTTCATCAAATGCGTCGGCCGGGCAGAAGACTATACGACTGGCAGCATCTCGCGCACGCAAATAGCGAGAAGCGTAATGCCGTGACTTCGGTTTTGTGTCTGTGCTTTTGGCTGTAGCGATTGCGGATTGGTTGTCCACCCACAAGATGGCATCATCCAGGGACGGAGATAAGCCGTGCTGCGTTTCTACCATTCTGGTAAGGAGAGGAGCGAAGAAGTCAGCGAAGTCGTTCTGCTCACTGAGCACAATAGTGTCAGAAGCTGCGACGTACTCGCTTTCCGCCGTCGAATACGCACGCACAGTCTGCCGATTGCTGCGCCAGCAGATCGGGAAACCGCGGTAGTATATAATCGAGCCGGTGGTAGAACGCATCGTCTTCAAGCAATTCGCGAAACCAGCATCAGAGAACAGGTTCAGACGTGGCACGTCCCTGCCCTCCGGTACCAACTTCCGATAAATCTCATTGAGCGCCTCTTCTTCCTCTGGACTGTACGATAGTCCCACTTCCTTCGTTGTCAGGAGGAACTTTATCACTTTCCTACAGGCGTAGGCGATCCTTTTCGTGGCTGGTTTGCTCACGTAGCGAGCTAGAGTGGAAACCGGCACACAAATGTCAGGACGCGCAGTGGTCGCGATCCATTGCAACGCACCAACTACGGATCTGAGAGGATAATCCTTTAGCTCTTCAAGATCTTCTTCCGTCAGAGCTGACTCGGCAAAATTCGGAGAACGTACCGGCTTGCCAAGCGTGACAGCGAGCAAACTTCTTAGCAATTTTCTCAATATACTCCTCCATGGTCACACGCACTGACTTGCGCTCCCTAGAGTAGTACGCAATCGCCCCAAGGAAGTCGAACTTTTGCCACTCGATACCATTGGAATCGGTAAAGAGCTCGACAGCTATCTCACGCCCGGGGACGCGCGACAGAGTCTTTTGCAATTCGGCACGAAGTTCAGCAAGATCAGGTCCTGCGATCAAGTTGTCGTCGACATAGACAGCAAGCTTGAGAAACTTTCCTGGGTGCGATAAACTTGGCTTTCTCCACAAACCAGGCGCAGAAGGACAGGGCTCCCAACCTAACTCGGTCAAGATGCTCTCATACTTCTTGAACCAGGCCCGCGGTGCGTCCTTTAGCCCATAAAGCGCTTTGTGTAGCTTCACGACTGCCGTCTTGTGCTTTGCTGCCTCAGGCAGCCGGCCCGAGGCAATTTCCGCTAGTGAAATTTCGTTAAAATGGCGCTAATTCTGGGAATCGTGGGCCGGTTGGTTGGGTGTGGCACCCTTTGGGTGCGCGCCATATTCGGGGCGGAGGGCGCGGCATAGTGTGGCGCTCCCGCTTTCCGTTTTCCCGGGTGTCGTAAGCTTCCGGGCCGCCTCCCCTGGTTGTGTGTTCTCCCCCGTCCTCTTGGGGGTGGGGGCCGCTTATCGCTGGGCCCTTTCGCGCGCGCGGCGCCTTGGCTTTTGGTGGTGGCCTGCCCTCGGGTGCTCTTTTCCCCTACCTCGGGGAATGTCTCGGGTCGGGCCCTTGCCCGGGTCTTCGGTTTTTCTTTGTCCGGCATCTTTCCGAGGGGCGGGGGTCTTTTGGTGTGGTTTGGCTCATAGGGGTTGCTCCTTTGGCCATGGTTCAAATCCGCCGGGGCCCGGCGCCTTTGCATTTATGGGGGGCGGCGCGCAGCGGGCCCGGCTCTGGAAATCAGGCAGGCGCGAGGCCGGGGCGTTTTGGTCTTTCAAACACCACCCCGGTCCCGGGCGGTTAATGAAGAGGGTAATCCCGGGGGTAATTTCGGGGGTTAATCTGACCGCAACGAAATCGGGAAGGTTTCGTTGGTTTTGAAATTAGACCAAAAATTAAACTACAGATTAGACTATAAATTAGCCCACAAATTACCCCAAAAACCCAAGGAGTTAACCTTCCCCCGAGAGGCAGTCACTCCGCCAGACCATTGGGCTCTCAGTCGGCGCCGTTTGTCCTTAGATGCCCTGCTTTTTCTCGGCAGGCCGGCCGCCCGCAGTTCCCGCCTCTCGTGGCCTTTGCGTCTTTGAATGGATTCCCCCCGGCCGGCGCCTTTTTCAATTTGCCCCGAAGATTGCAGGGGTGGCGCTCTGGAAACCCACAGACAACAGGTCCGCCGGGGTCGTGTTCCGGCCTCCGTTGTGATTTGGCGGAGGCCCTCCACGCGCAGGCTTCGCAGGCTCCTTGGCCTTTCTTCTCTGCCGGGGTACCCTTTGGCGCCTTTCCCGGCGCGCGCCTCCCCTTCCGGGGGGCGCAGGGGGGTGCCCGGAGGGCGGCGCCCACGATGACTATGCGCCCCCGGAAATATGGCGGCAACCCCGGCGCGCTTTCTAGTCGGGCCCCTTTGGCGTCTGCTCTCCTTCGCTTTGGGGATTAGCCAAAAATCAGCCCGGAATTAACGAAATAGCTTGCCACGGGCCGGCTGCCTGAGCTGCCCAGATGGGTGGCAAGCGGCAATAGACGTCGCGATCTAGCAAGGCATTAAGGAACGCGCTATCGAGATCATGCGGGATGACGTGATCACCATCTGCGGCTGCAGATACCAGTAGCAGGCGATTAGCTGCATGCGAGACAACTGGCGCGAAGGTGTCAATGTCACCCGATCGATCAAGATTGCCAAGTACACAGGCTCGAGCTTTATGCGTCCCGTCGCGCTTAACGGTCAGTATGATAGCGATTGGAGGCACTTGCTTCGCGGTAGCTAGCTCCTCGTCAGAGGCTGGCTCCCACGTCTCATATGCTAGCAGACGAGCTTCCTCCTTGTCAGTCACCTTCTGCCACTTAGGTGCAAGCTCAGGGCCAGGCAATTTGACAGCCTTCTCAGCGGAAAGATAAGCTTCCCAGGAGTCAGCATTCGTCAACATCGCTATGGCCTCGGCGATCTCCTCACCATCGTCAAGCATGCCAATAGCGCTCCAGTTCGCTGCGGCAAACGCCTCTGCGTTCTTCTTCAACTTTTCGAGCTGTGCTTTTGTGCGCCGAGAGCGTTTCTTCTTATCCTTGGCCCCTTTTGGACGTCCGCGGCCCGGTTTGGAGGTGCGGTTGCCAGCCACAACCCTCGCCGGTGCGTGACGCACCCTAACAGGACTAGAAGACGCTTCTCGAGCTTGTTCCCCTCCTCCATTGTTGCTCGCTGCGAGGTTCCCCTCCTCAGCTTGCGACAGTATAGGAGCTTCCGGGGACTCTACTGGACCTTCTTCCTCTCTGTCCAGTGTCTCCACTTGGAGTTCTAAGCCGGCGGTCGATTCCTCCGCGTGCCCCGCCCCATGAACCTCCAGGCGATGAGCCGAACGAGATTGCGAGTCTAGCCGTCCAAGCGCGGGTGGAACCGGTTGCGATGCGCCGCCTTGGAGATCTTCCAGGTAGTCCATCTGGACGAAGACTCCCTTCGAACTGGGTAGGAGCCGAGCGATGTTCTTGGCGAGTATATCCTCCCGGGACTTGACATCGCGAGTAGAATACTCGGCCCACCGATGCCCGTCTCTTGTCCGATCGTCTTGAACGAAGGTGCCCACGAGCCAGCCCGAAGACTTAGGACAAAGCCCGAGAAACACACCTCGACGAAAGGGCGGACTGAGCTTGGGACCTCCTTGTCCATCTCTGTCCGTCTTGATTTGTTCACGAAAGTAAACAAGACAACCAAAACGCCTGAGCAGGCCAATGCCTTGCTTCGCACTGTTCCTTCCTGTCCTCTTCTCAAGGATCTCTATCGGAGTCTCTCCGTCATGCTCTGGCATCTTTGCATATTTATGCGGCAGCCGGTCCCAACAATCACCGCTGTAGACTATGGCATAGGACCACAGACGGCGATCGACGTGAACCAACAGTGTGCGGCAGGAGCCGAACAGCGTCCGCATAAAACGTTCGCAAGTTCCGTTTTGCTCTGGATTGTGAGGAACAGTCGGAGCGTCACAGATCTGCAGCGATTGCATGACCTTGGTCATGTGCTCACACACTGCCCAGAACTGGCTCATTGTCCCGCCTCAGGAATCACGCGACCTTGTCACCCAAGGACAGTGACCAGTCTGCGCGAATGCCTTTGGTAATGTCTCCCAACTCCTCCACGCAGTCGCTCTCGTACAGAAGAGGCCTGGCAAAACACTTCTTGATGGCATCACAGATACCAACAAGGACACAGGTGTGCTTCATGATAGACATGGGCTTCACACCGACACCGAAGTCAAACGCTAATAATTTTAGTGGTTGAGGTTTATAATTCTCAACGTTTCTTACTTTCGCATGTGGATTCCTCTGTCCTTTAGTTCTATCGCATTCGGGACCACTGACGTTGAGCCCGTCCACATGGAAATGTCCAAGACGTCTGTGTAGCTCTAACTTAGTCAAGTAACAACTACTAGTAGATACCTCGGCGACAGACGTACAGACAAAGCCGTCCGCAGCATCTGCCTCCTGCAGGTCGAACAAGTTGCAACCAAGGATGGGAAGGCACATTCTGGGACGATTCTTTATGTCCAACACGCGGCCGGTACCAGTGTGAGCAATGGTTCCGCCGGTGCTGTGAAAGGTAAGCAAGCTCCCATCCTACTTGTGATGTGTTACCTTCACCGAGCCAAGGCGAAATCCTATCAGTGTCCTTTGGTAGATCTTTGAAATAAACACCATGTCGCAGGTTTAATTGGTTGGGTTGCAGTTCTCCTATAAATCCATCCCGTGCGCCAGCTGTTCCGTTGATGGTACAGCGCCGGCCCGTGATGTTCTTAAAATCATCAGCGTGCTTTGATAAGTATCTATTTGCACAGCTGTCAACTAGGTTTGCCTGCTTTGCACCTAGGTAGCTGGCTGCACAACAATCAACAACAGACAACATAGCGACAGCAGAGTTAACCGAATCTACGAAACTCTTGTAATACACTTCATCCTCCTCAAAATTCAAACAACATCTTCCCCGTTCCGGATCTTGGTCATCGTCTCCTCAGCTCGTTCCGGGCTTGCCGGATCCCGATCCAGCGCTAGCGTCATGCCAGACCCAGGCACCACCCCAGTCCTGGTAGACCGTGGGTTCACCGAAACCGGTGCACGCGTTGCCCCCTCCTTTGCCTTTGCCTTTGGGTTTCCCACCCGTAGACGCAGCAGCGGTAGGACACTCCCACGCGTAGTGACCACAGTCATAGCATTTGTAGCACTGGGTATTCTTCTTGTACTCCTTGAACTTCTTGTCCTTCTTGCCCTTCCCCTTCTTGCGGGTAGAAGGATCACCGCCCTGGCTTGCGTGGACTTCGGCGGTAATTTTCTTTTTCAGTTTAGTCTTGAAACGCTTGAGAGTTTTTCCAGACATGAAAGCTTTACCGTCCTCATCGTTACCACTAGCCTGGGGGCGTTTCTTGGAAGCGGCAGTCTTGTCTTCGTCGTACTCAACCGCCGGGAACGCCTTGCCGAAGCTGGAGTTCTCCACCTTGTGCTCACCGTCCAGGCGGACGGCCCGGGGCGTGGATTCCGGCTATATTCCGGCTATGCATTGGCTAAATTTCTGCGCAGCCCGCGCGGCTTCCTTCTTCCTTGGGCCTGGGCCGCCCAAGCGCGCGGCGGCACCCTCCTCCCCATGTGTTGGGCAGCCGGGCGGCGGGTGCTTGTCGCGGCTGCATGTGCGGCCCGCGGCGCTAGTTTTTCGGCAGCCGCCCTAGCCGGGGCGCCGTCCTTGGCCGTTTTAAAATTTAAAAATTCGCAGCGTTTTCTTTCGGAATTTTCCGAAATTTTGCAGAGGCCGGCCCGCCTGCCCGAAGGAAATTTCTTCCAGAATTCATCCTGTCGCCGCCTGGGCGAGAGGAAAAATTTTAAAAGAAACCTTCGGCCGGATTCCGGCTAAAATCCGGCTAAATTGAGGATAAATTCCAAAAGAAATTCAGCTAAGTACTCAGCTAAGTACTCAGCTAAGTGCCCGGCTAAATTCCGGCTAAGTATCCGGCTAAATGTTGGGATAAATGCCGGAACAGGGAAAACGGGAAGGATTTGGGCCCGGGGGCCGTCCGGGCCCTCCGGCCCCCTCCCGAAGGACCCAATTTAGCAGAGCACTTAGAAGAGTATTTAGAAGAGTACTTAGCAGAGTTTTTTTTGGGGTCTCGACCCGAAATGCGGTCGCGAGTTAGCGAGTCCGGATGCAATTTAGCAGAGCACTTGCCCGCAGGCCCAGAAGGAATGTCCGGCGTTTTCCAGAAGGGCCTGCTTTGGTGGGTTGTCGGCGTGGCCGTCTTCGCAATACCGGGGTCGCGGAGTCGGGTCCGTCGCGCGCGGGCCGGGGGCGCTCCGAAGCCGCGCCGCGGCCGGAGTGCGGGCCCCGGGGAGCCCGGCCCGCCCGCTTCCGTCGTCTACGGAAGAACGGGCCGGAGCCCCAAATCGGAAGGGAGTGCGCCGCCTGGCCGCGCCACGTCCGGAAGTGCGGCCGCGGCCATTCGGCCTGCGCGCTTCCGGCTTTTCAATTTAGCCAGAAAATAGCGGCGGTTTAGCGCGTTGCCCCGCCCCGGGTCGTCCGCCTGACGACCGTCCTTGATCATGGCCTGCAGACGGGTCGCCAACTTGTCACCCATCTGCTGCGTCGTCAGCTGGGCACCGTCCTCGACCATGCGCGCGATCGTGTCCTTGAAACCCCTGGAAAACATCTTGGGCAGGTAGTCTAAGACGTTCTGGACCTGTCGATCTTCAGGAGCACGAGCTAGGTCGGGCGAAAACACCGCAGGGGACTGGTCCATGACGCGCTTGACCTTGGCGAGGAAGGAAGGCGGGTCCTGAGGTTGGTCGCGGTCATCGAACTTCATCGATTCGAGACACGCAGCGCGGATTTTCTGCTGGGTCCTGTTCTGCTGGTTGTAATGACCTTCATCACGCAGCTCCAAATACAACTCTCCGGCATTCAGAATGTTGCAACTCGGGCGAGCGTGCAGCCAGGTCTTACAAGAACCAGTCAAGGACTTCAGCATCGCGGCTTTCAGGTTGCGCCATTTCTGAGCAACCGCCTCAGCCTGTTGACCGACTCCTCCGGGGAGACCGGGCTGACCGAGATTGGCGACGACGTTGTCGAAGTACACTCCTAGTCCGAGGCGCTCGACCTCCTCACGGACAGAGCGATCCCATTCGATCCAGCCAGTCGCATCCGGCAGCTTCGCGGCGATCTCTGCGGATACCGCAGTCATCTTGTTTTCTTAATGAATCTACTGCCACTAGTGTAAGTAGCACAGATTGGCGTCTAAGTCGCAGCGCAGTGTTGGACTTTGAACACACCTGCCACACTGAGTGACCAAAGCTTCTACCTTCGAGAGGTCTCTAACACGTTCAAGCACTTCAATCTCTCAGCAGACAGGGCGAAAGCATCTGGCTGCGTTGCATCCTGTGAAGATTCATCATGCAAGGTTCACCATAGTCATCATTCCATCATCACAGGCTCTGAGGCTCCAGATCTCTAGTCATTCTGGGACCTACTTCCCACTCTGTATGGGTGCGATTTTATCAGGGCCGGAGGTCCCTGGTAGAGTTTTTATCTAGGCCGGAGCTCCTTGATAAAGTCTTGATCCAGGATTTGGCTAGATTCTGGACCATTCTGAGATCAGCCAAATCGGTGCCGTAGGTAGGAGCCTGCGTAGGGATTTGATCTAGGGCCCGGGTCCCTGGTAAAGATTTTACCAGGGTCGCCGGTCCTTGATAAAATCCGAACCACGAGAGCCTGATCTACTCAAATTCTTCATCATTTGCATTTGGAGAGCAGGCATTTCGGGATCTCTGAGAAGCTTCAGTCTTGCGCGGAGGTAGGGTTTAGATCACATGGCCAACAATTAGAGCACTACTATTATCGAAGATCGAGGAACTATAGCTGCAAAGAAAGAAATGCAAATCCTTTTCATCTACAATGCCCGTTCGTGTAACCAGATAGTTTTTTCGAACAAGATTCGGACGCAACGGGAACGGTAGTGGAGAAGGAGATATCTACTAGAACAACAAGACTGAAACATGTGAGAGGCTGACACCGCCCAGGACGACCAGGTCATCCAGGACGGTAAGTAGGCTTTGATCGTGACTTTCGGTCTTGATACTCAAAACAATATTTTAAAATTTGCCTCCGCCTCGGTATACAAGAATGTAGAAATTGGGGCGGTATGGTGCTATATTACAGATCGCCCAACACAGTCGTACAGCACAGCTACCGAATCGCTCACATCAAAAATCGCACTACCACCACTAGCACGTCAAAAAACGCGAAAGACCGATGCTACGGGCGCGACCATTCAGATGCGTTTACAAATATTTTTCACAGAAGGGAGAAGCTGAAGGGATATTTTATTTCGAATCGTCGGGACGCGTGATTTGTCGGGCAACTAAAACTATATGTACCCAATTCCGGAAAAAAAATGAGCGAGGAATTGTAACAAAGAAATGCAGCAAGCCCCTTCGTCTACAATGCCCGTGCCAGTTCGTGTATGATTCATTCTATTATCCGCAAGGGCAAGCGTCGCAATAAAGGGCTAGAATTCATCTTGTGGCGGTTGCGAACAATATGCGATGACTTCAAAATTTTTCGGTACTACAGCAATTCATCACTAGCTTGCATTACTCATGGGCATAACAAGTACAACTAGCCTTCTTACTCTGAAGATTTCTCCATCGTGGAGTTTTAAGTTGTTCAACAGCATAGCACCAGTGCGTCTACAACTTCTCGCAGGAGTACTAGACCGCTGGTTGAAATTGAAAACTGAAGGTGGAAAGTAAAGTATACAAAAGTAGCCATTGAAAGGAAACAAGCAATAAAGTAGTGCGGCCCGACTAAATCTTCTCGAAGATAGAAGTGGACCAGCATGATCGGATGATGCTTTAGTATTCAGGTAGAAGTAGAAACAACTAAAACAACATCAACAGCAGCAACAACAACAACAACAACAGCAACCTCCTTTCCGGGTAGTATTACTTGTACTGTAATTACGCGGGATGTTGATGATGATGAGCAAACGCAAAGAAACGGCTGATAGCGCCTTCTTGTCGTCTTCTGAGAACTTCTGCACTGGCAACAAGAAGTAGAGGTACTATCTTTATCCATCATGTTCGAGTTGATGAAGAAGTCGTAAAGAAAAAAAGCCTATTCCTATTGGACGAGGACAACTGTCTCATGTGTTCTTGTTTTTGTGGTTCGTATTTGTCACAGCGTCGGCCTCGTCGCTGGTTTCTTTTCCAGCGCCGGCTCGAGCGGCTGGGTTTCTGCGAAGTAGATACTAGCTCTCGGTGCTGACGATGCTGAAAAAGAAACGATCCGAAACGAAAATAATTTTTTGATGTGTACTCTGTGATGTAAGTAGGAGTCGGTAAGAACGTAGTGGAAAATTAAAGTTCATCATGCGCAGATGATATTACAGCTTAGCTGCGGACGCAGGAACAAACAGGATCAAAATCGCAAATGCTGTGCTGAAGCGATCATCACAGTAGACTTGGACTTACTATATCTATACACGAGGTCATCACAGTAGACTTGGACTTACTATATCTATACACGAGGTCGGTTTGTTGAAAAATAAAGATTCCGCTTCATCAGGAGGAGTCGGATTTCCGTTTTTCTCTAGTAGGTGGCAAGAATGAAAAAAATCGGTTACATGAACAACTTCAAGTTTATGTTTGTCGCCGCTGCTGCCTCATAGTCATCCTGCTGATCGTGATCAAAATTAGATAAATGGCGAAGACATGATCAACATCTGACCGGTGCTTTGCAACTTTTGATGTTGTGCGAAAGAACCCAAAGCCAATCATGATCTTTTATCTTGTCGCGACTCGTTCACAGCTATCTATTATTACCAACTCGCGCCTCCTGCTCTCACGATTTTTCCTAAATTACAACTACTAGTATAATTTTCTCGCACAACACCTACTTTCGGAAGAAACAAAGCACTTACTTACAACGCTGTCACGTAGAAGCAACTAAGTTCGCTGAGGACCTCATCTTGGACATTCTTCTTCTTCTTTGTTCAGCACGCCTCACGCGCTTCTATTCGTATTCGTAAAACCTTGAGGTCTTCTGCCGCTGCTCTTACAAATAAACCCTATATCATTTGTACTTTTCTACTAATTGCAAACGCTACACCTTTTAGCTCATCCCCCCTACTGCTTCTACTGAAGGCGAAGACTTGACCATCATGATGCGTACGGCGTTTCTGCTCATCGGGTGTTTGTCCTGTAGTTTTCAGTTTCCTGAGGGAATGATTTCTGTCGCAGGATTCGTAATGCGCTCAGGCTTGTTGGGAGCGACGGCACGGTTGCCACAAGGAGGACCAAAAGAACGTGCACAGAGCAAGGCCGAGCCGCTGGATCTAGAGATGGGTCTAGAAGTTCCGGTCGGCCTCGAGCAAGAACCACGCAACTGCCGACGGCCGCGAGCAAGAACCCCGTCTCGCTCGCCTTCGCCTGCGCTTCAACATGCTGGCGCGCCGTCGTCCAACCCCTATGCGGGCTTCGCCGCAGATCTGGCGGACGCGAGTTCTCCTGGGGGCTGTGCTATGTGGACCCTGGGGGCTGTGGTCAAGTGCGGCGACATAGTTAATTCCACCATAGGCAAGTACGGACTGCCGCGAGCAGTCAGATCGAGAACCCCGCTTCGCTCGCCTTCGCTTGGAGGTTTGCGCCACACATCTGAAGACGCCAACGGGGATTCCGCGGGGCCACCCGACACAATTGTGACAATTGAAGGCAGTGAACACGTTGACGCGCCGCCCTCGTCCAACTACGATGCGGACGTCGCCGCAGATCTGGCGGAGGCGAGTACCCCTAGAGGCCGTGTCGCGGGTACCCTGACGAAGTGCGACGAGGACATGGGCACTGCCATACGCAACTGCCGACGGCAAGCAAGAGCCCCGGCGTCTCGCTCGCCTTCGCGTGAAGGTTTGCGCCACACATCTGGAGACGCCGGCGGGGATAGGGATTCCGCGAGGCCACTCGACACGATTGTGACAATAGAAGGAAGTGAGCAAGAAGATGTTGACACGCGGCCGTCGTCCAACGACTATGCGGACTTCGCCGCAGGTCTGGCGGAAGCCAGTTCCCCTGGGCGGGGCTGTGTCGTGTGCTAAATTGGTACGCACGGCCAGGCGCCGGACCTGGATAAAAGCAGAAGCCAGTCGTAAGCGAAGGCCCCCCCCCGGGTCACGATTTATTATAAATATCGCTGCCGTCCTCGTTCCTGCTGGAGTGTTGGACTTTTTACGAGTTTGACACTGCTATCTCACTGTACTACACGACCCGGAAAAGGTACTGCTCACGAATGGATCGAGGAATTATATTCTTATTATCGAAAAGCGAGGGACTATAGCAAAAGCAAAGAAAACAAGTAACGCAATAAACCCTTTTGATCTCCAATGCCCGTACCCGTTCGTGTAACAAGATAGTTTTTTCGAACAAGGTTCAGATGCAATGGGAACGGTAGTGGAGAAGGAGATATCTACCAGAACAAGACTGAAACATGTGAGAGGCTGACACCGCCCAGGACGACCAGGTCATCCAAAGCGGTAGGCTTTGATCGTGACTTTCGGCCTTGATACTCAAAACAATATTTTAGAATTTGCTTCCTGTTCTAAAAATTTCTCCATCGTGGAGTTTTAAGTTGTTCAACAGGAGCATAGCATCAGTGCGTCTACAACTTCTCGCAGGAGTATTGACCGCTGGTTCTGATTGAATGAAAACTGAAGGTGGAAAGTAAAGTATACAAACGTAGCCGTGGAGAGAAAAGCTAAAGCAAAGTATAAGTAGTGCGGTCCCACTATTAAATCTTCCCGAAGATAGAGTTGGGCCATCGCCATTGGATGATGTATAAGTAGGAACAACCAAACAACTACACGGGAAGTTGATGTTGAGCAAAGAAACGGCTGGTGGCCCCTTGTTGTCTTCTGGGAACTCCTGCACTGGCAACAAGAAGGGGTACTATCTTTATCTATCGATCATTTGAAGAATTCGGAAAGAAAAAGGCCTACTGGACGAGGACAACTGCCTCGTGTGTTCTTGGGCGGGGTTTCCAAAGCGGTGGCTGGAGGACGGGAGAGCAAGGACATCATCAATGCGGTGCTGCTAATGGGATACCTGCATTTGAAGGATCAGCTGCCGTCGAAGATGGAGGAGTTGTGAGAAGCTAAAGCGGGGGAACTGGAGGGAAAGAGGAAAAGGGATTGTAGAGGACGAAAAGAAGGATATCTATTTAGGCACTACAAGGTTATAAGCTTATTTACTTATAGATCTGGCGTCTGACCTGCGGGCGGCTGGAGAATGCAAGAAAGACTTTCTGGAAAAACTAAAGAACGAAGAGACCAAGCACATGCAAACCGAAAACAAAGAGGGATAGATATAAAAAGCACTACGTGTATGATTTTTGATTTATTTAAAGGTAAAAGACTACAAGAAAACACTAAGGGATAGAGCGTAGAAACGACATCGAGGATTTTTTCGGATCACGTCGTACCTAGGGCGACTGTGTTTCAAAAAATGTAAATCTCGATCGGTCGGCACTCGCTGGAGGTAATGTTCACATCAAAAACGCAAATCTGTAATGCAAATTTCGAAGAACCCACAGCACAAAATCGGAACATAACTTTTTTACAAATCGTAGATGAAAATGCAACTCAAAGAAGTCGGCTCGTAGCAAAGGGAAAACAGGATGTCGGTCTCTCGGGAAATCGATCGTGCAAAAAGTGATGTCGTGCAATGCTACAAATGTCGTTTTTATAGAGTTTAAAGCGCGTTTTCAAATATTAGCTCTTCAAAAATTGTCACACAACTGTCTCCCAGGGTCATGTCGTGCGCTTAAAGAATTCACGGTAGGCACGGTTAGACTTTACCACTCGAGTCCGTTTGTTAACAGCTCTCGAGTACATGACCCAAAAAACTGCATGACAGATTTGAAAAAAGACGGTGATGATGATTTAGAGATTTGGAAAAAGAAGAAAAACAAAAACAAAAACAACACCACGCGATGGGTATTCGAGTTTGAAAATAGGTTTGCTTTGTTTTGATTTTTGTGTTCTACCCTTTGTACGTGACCAGTAGACAGAGCAAAGGTAAGACTCTCGAGAAATATTTGTTTTTGTGGTTTGTATTTGTTACAGTGTCCTCGACCCCGTCGCTGGTTTTCGTTCCAACGGCGGCTCGATTATAAAGAACTTCAGGAAGAAGTGCAGTCATGAATTCAACAAAAATGCTGAGATAATAGTTAAGAAAACAAACGACACGCATTGGATAAGGGCCAGGAACGTAAACAGCTGCTGACACGATTTCAGTAGCATTACAAACAAGAAGAGAAGTAAGAGTGTGTGCTTTATCATAGGCTGGTTTGGACTTGATAAAAAAGTTTTCGGAGCGGTACGACGTGGTCTCACATCACGATAAAGGTTTCATCTGTAGCGAAGAACGAAGTAGCACTGGAGTGAGAGAACTTATTTACAGCAGATTTGTGGTGTATCTGATGAAGTAGAAAAAACAACTTCATCGGCGCAAGAACAAGAAGCTACTATTTTTACACGAGAAAGCCAAGAAACGGTTTTGGTGGAAGAAGAGTCGCACAGTGTTGCGGGTCCTCGTTGGCGTAAACTACAACTACAACGTAAATGCTATGCAAAAGTAGTGCAGTTGTAGCTCTAGCTGTAGGTGTACTTGAGATCATCTGACTTTGTAATTGCTCAAAGTCATTGGATATGGATTGCAAAAATGTCTGGGTCTGGAAGGTTGGAACTTGTAATGCTAGCTTTCCATACGTACAGAATCTGTATTGCATAAACAACAAAAGGCGCAGCCTCTTTTCTACAGGCAAAAACGCAACTTCTCATGCGGATTGCCTATGAGAAAGCGTTCTGGAAAGTTGTCATGCTTGGTTGCATTCGGAACTGTTTCCATCATCCACATTTTAGCATCACAAGTTTCCAGACCCAGACATTTTTACATCTGATATTGAATTGCGCCACCACCCCGTCCGGTAGTTCTTGGGAAATAACTTGGATTTGCACTTCTATCTTCAAACATGTCGATACGTGCCTCTTATCCTGTGCAAAAGTTTCGTACTCGTATAAATGCATTACAAATTTCCTCAGCATGAGAAAGAAAATTTGTAATGCAGATTTGCCTTGGAAACAAGATTTGTAATGCTAAACTGGCATTTGTACGATACTTTTGCACAGGATACCTCTGGGCCGCCGTCCTCCGCGGTCGTAAAAGCCCGGGAAATATCAACTGCAGAAGTGTCTGGGTCTGGAAAGACGGAACTTGTTATGCGCATCTCGCAACACAAACAAAAATCTCTCATGCATAGACAGCAAGAGTTGCCCATTTTTTTCACCGGAATAATAGGCGATTCGTCATGCGGGTTAGGCAATGCCGCAGCTTCTCAAAACCTGTGATGCTAGACCTTGCTTGCCAGACCTTCCGGGTCATGGAAAAACAGCATGAGAAAAATCTGCATCCTTCCAGACCCAGACACATTTGCATTTGATAGGAAATCGAGTCTGAGGACGAGATATTATCCTGTGCAAAAGTAGCGCACTCGTACTAATTGGAGGCATGCATGACAAATTTCCTTTCCAAGGTAAAACAGCATGACAAAATCAATTTTTCGAAGACTACCACTTGTAATGCAATTTATACTAGTACGAATATGATGCTAATGCTTTTGCAATTCATAGATACAACGAATCTACAACTGGATGGACGACATCGAGCTTTCGCGCCCGAGGAAAAACATCGCCCGAGACTTCGCCGACGGGCTTCTTGTTGCGGAAGTTGTTTCACAGTATTTCCCGCGACTAGTCGAGCTTCACAACTACAGCAGCGCCCATTCCCACGCCCTATCAAAGGTAAAAATGTCTGGGTCTGGAAGATTCCGGGATTTGTGATGCATATTTTGTATGATCCATGACGCATGCAATGCATGATCTAGCATCACAGATTTTTAGAGGGCTTCCTGATGCCTATTGCGCATAAGAAATGCCCTCTCCGTGCAACACAAACTGGATCCCTGTTGCTGGTCACGCAATGCAGATTTTTTTGGAATCCAAAGACAGCGTGACAAGTTGCAATTTTCCAGACCCAGACATTTTTGCAATCCATACGCCCAGAAGTCTTACAACTGGAATACCCTGAACAAGAAAGTTTTGCTATTACAATGAAAAATGCCCCCTCCCCATCAAAACGGAAATCTGTGATGCAATTTTGTGGTCACAAGTCAGCTTTGTGATGCTAGAAGGCAAAAGATCCGGACTGTAGTGCTGTCTAGCGTGGGAAAGCCTTGCAGCTCCAGGATGACAGGAGGCAACTGGAAGTGGGAAACAGCATGACAGATTGCCTGCAATTTAGGCCGCAACTTCGTCTCTTGGCCTTCTAGCAATACAAGCCCCCGATTTGTGTACTCAAATACAGCATCACAAATTCGCGCATCTTCCGTTTCCGATATGGGGTGGGGGGATTTTTCCTTTCGATATTTGCGAAAGCTCGGCTTTCAGTTACACCCCGGAGACATCGACGATGTGATCAAAGCCGTGCCCGGGGCGATAGAAAAGGTTTCTATATTTTTGTGTTTTTATTCTAAAATGAAGAATTTGATGTCCCTGGCAACATTTCGGACGATCGTGCCAGAAGATTTTCTTCTGCTGCCAGGATGATCGTGTAGCTCATGCTTGCTGTTGTACCGTTCAGAATGAGATCTTGATCCTATAATTCATGGTGCTGATCGACTACATGAACATGAGTGGAGGGGTACTAGAAAATGAAAACGTAAACATCATCACAAAATAAAAATGCAGGTGCTCGTCCTCTTGCAACACTACATATCAAATGCAAAAATGTCTGGGTCTGGAAACTTGTGATGCAAGTCAGGGAAAAATGCGCATAAGTATAGTAATGCACTGCAAAGCATGACAAGTTTTTCCTTGGTTCAGAGTTGCGTACTCCGCATGAGAAACTGCGTTTCTGCATGACAGGCAATAGAAGCCCTTTGCGGTCGCGCAATACAGAGCTCAGAGTCATGCCGGACTAGCATGACAAATCCCGGAATTTTCCAGACCCAGACATTTTTGCATTTGATACTACATGGCACGGTACAAAAGAAGAGCTGAGGAGGGGAAGGACCAAAGTGTCATCGAGGCGGAAGAAAATCGTGCGCCGTCGAGCTCTATCCTACGCAGAAGTATCGTACTCGTAGTGATTGCAGCCATGCATGACAAATTTATTTCTCAAGTTAGACCCGCATATACAAATTTCATTTCTCATGCTTCGGAAACTTGTCATGCAATAGAAATAGTTTCTACTAGTACAACGATACTTTTGCACAGGATAAGCTCAAGTAGCCGGCCAGTGTCCGCGAGAAGGAGCAGCAGCACGACGACGCCAGCAGCTGCTATGGGAGTGTCAGGATTGAAATCGTCAAGGTTAAAATTATAGTTTGTCATGCATAAAATGCAGCCCACGAAGTGCCTGTCTTGCAAAAGTAGGCAAGGGGTGCAGATTGTAAGCCTGTTGAGGGGTAGAAACTGAGCTGCTACAAACATTAGCATGACAAAAGGCGTCTTCCTTACCCAAACAGCATGACAAAATGGATTTCGGTTCTACCCAAATTTGTTATGCGCCACTTGGAAACTGGGTCAGTCACAACTTTCATCCATTTTATGCATCACAAGTTATTTCAACTTTGTCGATTTCAATCCTGACACATCCATAGCAGCTGTAGGAGTGCCCAGCACGACCACGAGTGGAGGGGTCATGAAGTCCGATGTCGCAGCTCCAGGTGGATCCGCAGCTGCGATATGGCAGCGTCAGGATTGAAATCGTCAAAATTGAAATTAGTTTGTCATGCATAAAATGCAATGCAGAAAGTGCTTGCCTTGTAGAGTAGGCAAGGGAGGCAGATTGTAAGCCTGTTCCGAGGCGGTAGAAATAGAGCTGCTATTAAAGTAGCATGACTACATCAAAAGGCGCCTTCCTTATCCAAACAGCATGACTACAAACTGGATTTCAGCTCTACTCAAATTTCTCATGCGCCGCTTAGAAATTGGGCTTACAACTGGTATCGATTTTATGCATTACAAGTTATTTCAACTTTGTCGATTTCAACTCTGACACATCCATATGCGATGGGGCGAAATAAGGGGTCGATGAATAAGCTCCATCCGCAGGAGCAGCAGCAAATGGTGAATCAGCAGAACGAAGAATCTATCCTGTGCAAAAGTATCGTACTCGTATAAATGCAAATCTTGCATTACAAATTTTTTTCTTAAGGTAAATCCGCATGACAAATTTTATTTCTCATGCTGAGGAAATTTGTAATGCATTTATACG
The DNA here is from genome assembly GCA_905178155.1 of Amoebophrya sp. A120. Lineage (NCBI taxonomy): Eukaryota > Dinophyceae > Syndiniales > Amoebophryaceae > Amoebophrya > Amoebophrya sp. A120. The sequence goes on from CAJINV010000005.1 coordinate 8,623,868, forward strand.
AGTGCGATACTTTTGCAGTTCATAGAATCCGCCCTGACAATACAGGAACTGCGGGAGACCATACTCCTCATGAGCGAGAAAATCAAAAAGCTGGAGCAACTGGCTCGGATAAAGGACGCCAAGATCGACAATTTGCAGCAGAAATTGTCGCAGACTGCGGGGGGAGGCGGGGTGGGTGGGTCGTCGCTTCTTGCCAGATGAGATCTTACAACTTTTACATCAAAAACGGTAAGAACAGGAGGGCCTGTAGATGAAAAATTCGACTCTTCATATTTATCCCGACCTAGTAGAACTGCTAGTTGTACCGCGTCACTCTCATTTCCACATGATGTCTTTTTTTTTCAAGATAGAAGCAAAGGCAAAGCTCCTTCTGCACCTGCAGGATGACCTACAACTTCCATATTATTGACCACCTTTGTTATTGAACAGTAGCAGAGCAGAAACAAAGACGAAACCATTTCAGCAGAGCAGAAAGACTAAGGCCAGCACTCTGACTGTGCGAGGCAGAATTATTAATAGAGCCTCGTACAACCCCCTCTACGTGCCGCACGGTGGAGGTCGACGCCGCACAGAAATTATGATTTATTATACAAGCAGAAACAGAACAGACGCCGACGTGGACGTCGTCGTACAAATAGGTTTTTTTGAATACAAGCGCTGTGGTAGTAATTAAAATTATCTGGTGGTAACCCAAAGAAGCCAAAACCTAATCCTAAAGTACACTTGACCTCCACAACTGGGATCATTGTTGGCGGGGCCACGCCGCCTCAATTGGTACTACTAAGTGAAAAAACACACTGTAGTACTTTTTACGCAAAGTACATCATGTCGATGTGCAGCTACGACGTCGCACTAGGAGATCAAATTGGTAGTGGCTGGACCTGGAGCCGCACTTGAAATAAAAATGTGTACTCACTGCTGTAAGGAGTCGGTTGAAAATTAAAGGTCATGCGCAGGCGCAGTTCAGGCGCAGGAACAACCAGGATCAAAATTAATCACAAATGCTGTCAGTGTTGAAACGATCATCACACTATACACGACCCGCGTCGGTTTGAAAAATTGCGTTTGTGCTGTCACCCGCCGTCTTGTCGGGTTGATGAGTTTTTACGGTACAATCGAAGAGCGTGAAAATGAAAATAAATCCAACCCCGAGAGGTCCGATCCGTCCAATCAAAAAGATCAATGGAGGACTGTGCAAAGTCGGAAAGATCAATGGCACTGGAAAGATCATGGCACTGGAAAAGTGGAAAGATCAATGGACCACGAGGACGCTCAGATAGATCAGTCAGAAGCTTTGTCGTGACACGACCCTTTCCAGCCAAGCACAGGTACTATTTTGAAAACATCTAGTAGTCATCTACTACAGACGAATTTACACATAACTTTACGCTCCTCTTCACTAGCACAAAACGTATCGCCATCGGCCTGCTCCTGTAGTAGTACAACTCACCGTAATAAAAGCTGTTTGTAGTACGACGTAAGTTTTCAGAAAATCATACTTGCACCTTTATTTTTGCTCGTTCCATTTGAAAGGAAAAAGCATCAAATATCGTAAGAAAAAGTGTTGACGTTACGGTTTTCAGTTTTCTGGAAAAAGAAATTTTTGTGGGTACTGAGCACCACCATTTTAATTTTTTTTTTTCTCGCCGCCGCGCAGCCTCCCTATTTGCCCTTGCGGGGCTCTGAAGTGGTAAAACTCTGGGCGAAGAAGCTAGTGCACAAGATGCGAAAACTATGGGGCCCGGCCACAAGATTGCGCCCCTTCAAACTCTGAGATGGCTGCCCAATCCCTGTTCGGGCTCAAGGGCCATGATGGCTCTAGGCCGGCGGGCCAGGTCCGCGGCACTGCTGACAAGACCCGCCCGCCAAAGCGTCGCAACGATCGGCGCCGGGGATGGGCCTGCTTGGATGGCGGAATATGGATCATACCGTGCTGTCTGGATATGATGTTGACGGTTTTTCCGAGTATGGGAAAAATCCGAGGAAAAAATCCACAATTTGACGCCATTTCGAGGCGAAAAATTGCAAATCCCGAAAGAACCGTCAACACCTTATCTAGACAGCATGGTATGATCCATTTCCCTTCACTCGAACAGGTGCAAGCACGGGAGCACACTTTTTGGGCAGACAAATCGAGCATAGCGTGCTGTCTAAAAGGGGTGTTGACGGTTTTTGGGGTCATTTTCATACAGAGCAGCAGGCTTTCGGCAGGGTGAATCGATCATACCGTCGTGCCTAGCGAAGGTGTTGACGGTTTTTCGGGTGCCGGCAAATTTTGGGCATTTTGGTACCCAAAATTTGCCCATTTCCCTCATCCTCGAAAGTGCCACCTTTTCTTCAATCATGGAGAAAATTTGACAAGAGGTCCCAAAAGGTCCGTGATAGAAACTTGCAAAGCCGCACAGAGCTGAACTGGCGGAAACGCCATCCAGATGCCAGCTCGTAGGCCCACATGTCCGAGGTTTAGCCACGGCTCGCGGTTTGGGCGTTCTGGCCCGGATCTGAGAGCCGGCGGCGAGGAGAAGGCACGGCAGGAGGTGGTCCCGGTCGGCGAAGTCCTACGCCGTTATACTTTGTGCACTAGCTAGGTCAAACCAAGTGAACGACTTCGCAGTCCCGCGAGGGCTAATAAGGGGAACGGGCCGCCTTACAAATCAAAAACATGCCTCCGATACACGCCCAAAAAAAATTTTTTACAACAAACTGAAAACCGTAACGTCAACACTTTTCACCTTTATTTTTGCTCGTTCCATTTGAAAGGAAAAAGCATCAAAATGTTGCGCAGCTCCATGGTCCTCTTCTCCACCTCCCGCGGAGGTGCAGTGTTTATTTCTCTACTTTGCGCTGTTTTAATATTCGCCGGGCAACATTACAACAAATCCGTCCACGCTGTCACGTTGCGTCCGTCCTCTGCCCCCTCGTCGTCGGGTTCAGAAGATCCTGACCTTCCGCTCGAGTACGAGTTCGTCGAAGACGATGATCAGCTCCAGGCGCTCCGGCGCCAATTCCCCGGCTACGTGTTCGTGGAACAGGATGTGGACGAGGGCATCTATATATTGTCAGAAATGGCCATCTTTTGGTAATCACGCAACACAGATTTTTGCATGATCCAGACTAAGCATGACAAGTTGCATTCCTCCAGACCCAGACACTTTTACATTTCATAGAGGTCCTACAACACCAAGCACAGCCGCGTCAGCTGTGTATCAAAAGGAAAAATCCCCCCACCCCATATCGAAATGGAAATCTGTGATGCGGGATTTGTGTACACAAATCGGCTTTGTATTGCAGGAAGGCATCGCGGCCAGATCCCCTGGCTATGTAGGGGCGTATCGGTCTAGTTGTTCGGCATGGCAAACGGCTCCCCTTTAGGCCCAACAGCATGACAAATCGCCTCCATAATGGGGGCGAAGCTTTTGCCCTTGTCTTCTTGCAAGACAGATGTGATTTTTTGTGACCTCAAATCAGCAACACAAATTTGCGGAACATGCCTTTTCGATATGGGGAGGGGGGATTTTTCCTCACCATACTGCGTAGTAGTATTTTTGCGAACTCCATTACCTTCTCTGTGGCTGTCATCGCACTGCTCTACGGAAGTGTCAGGATCTTCGAAATCGACAAAGTTCGAGTTGAAATTTTAATCTGTGACGCATAAGATGCCACGCAGAGAAGTAAGTAGAAGTGCGACCCTATGTATTGCAGACAGTACATGTACGAGGGGGGCAACCGCTTCGAGTCCCGCTGAGGGGCAGGAGTTGGACAGCTGACTAGCATGACAGAATGGAGCTCCTTTGCCTTAAACAGCATGACAGATTTGCTTCCGGGGCGGGGAAAGTTTATATGTCTTGCGCCGACCACCACTATGTATAAAGTGAAAACGAGAAAAATTGGTGCTGTCGATTTTACGCATGACAAATCAACTTTGTCGATTTCGGTCCTGGCGCTTCTATAATATGCTCCTGCTCTCAGATTGTTCCACGACGACTAATCCCACGGCTACCCTTGCGTGGGCCCTGACCCACAAAATAACTTCTAGTCCGCGGGCTGGATCACCACTTGTCGCCGACGGGCCAAATGCTGGTCGCCGCGCCGCCCGGATACCGGGCACCTTATGCAATACAAATTTCCCGTACATGTACAACATGCATCACAAATTTCAAAAATTTGGAGCGATCACAAAGTTCAAAAATTTGGGTCGATACAACTTTTGCCTCTCCTCGTCATAGCCTACTCCTGACCACGATCGGGCTGGAAATGGGGCCAGCAAGCGAGCAGGCCCCCACAGAGACGACCTTTGCCGACCGCTGGACCGTGTATACAATCGCGCCGCGACCGGAGAAGAAGGAAGGAGTGTCTTCAACCACGAGGCCCGGAGTCGTGAATGCGCCCAGCAGAAACGATCTCGCACCGCCACTACAGTCCAGCGGACAGGAGGATCCCGCTATCGGTGTAGCAACCGCAGCGAGAGTGGCGCAAGCGGTGGGCCGCGACGATGCTGGACCGGCGGCATCGGCTGCGGAGGTTTTCGCGACCCCCTCCTCATCGTCACAAATGCCAACGTTGCCTTCGCACCACGGACCGATGGGGTAGAGAGCGTCGTGATGGAACCGAGAAAGACGAAAATCATGACTTTTTTGAGAATAAGGGCTTGAAAATCAAAATATTACGTTTTGCGACTGAACCTTCCGGTATTGGTATCGGTTACGTTGAGCACATTTTTGAACCAGAACCATAATTGCTCATCTGGCAGTGCTACTGCTGCTTGTCTTCCTTCATGCTCAAAAGCAACTTTCATAATTCTGCGAAAATTGCAGCCCTGCGTCTTGTGCTACCAGTTTTGGTCACCACCTCTTTTGCGGTTTGCAAACAAATGCGAAATAGAGAATAAAGATCGACATCGAATGAATGGAAGTAGTTTTTGTTTGGAATAGTTTCAACCAAATATTTCGATTACCAACTCCTGTTTGCCCACACGAGAAGAGAAATTCTATCCGACGAAAATGACATGAACGAAGGAGAATTCATGCCTGGTAAGAGAAAATCCAAAACGAATAGTGCCAACTATCACGATTGCATCGAAGAAAAGGACACAAAATGGAACGCGTATCCCCGTAAAGCCCCCAACTGATTTGGAAGCATGCTGCTTTTTTGTTTTTCGTTTTCTGTTGCGGGAAACGCATGACAAATTCGCAGATCGCTTTTTGTTGCGCATGACAAGTTCGAAGCTTGCCGTCTGTTGCGGGGGATGCATAGCCACAGGCGCAAGTCTGAATCTCATACATAAACAAGAGGAATCTTTACGGGGATACGCCTGGAGGCAACGCATCTTCTGCAAGTCCGCAAATTCGGCACTGAAGAGCATGATTTGGTTGCCACGGTCCATCCCGCGGATGCGCTCCATTTTCGAGTTCACCGGGAAGTGGCACGTGCGCCGGCACGTTTCGCTGTGTGTGTTTCAGTTTCTTGCTTTGGATCGTTGGGTCTCACATCAGTTGCACTCGCACAGAGCGACGACAGGAATTTAGTTCCCTGCGGCGCCAACCAGATAAACGGGCGGAGCAAGAAGGGGCAAAATAAATATTAGGACTTGGGGGCTCAGTCAATGTGCAACCATGGGCCGAGTGTTCAGGTACATGTTGCAAAAACATTTATCAATTTTGCAAGTCTGCTACTGTTGCTACTAGTCACGACATAAGACTGACAGTCTGCGAAGCTGTGCAACGACAACGCGTCGAGTGCGGAACTGCTGCTGCTGCTGTCTTCGACCCATGGTTGCGAGACGATACCTTTTTAGTTTCCTCGACCTTGTTGAGCTTCCGGCTGATCTGGTCGCAGTACTGGTTGATCGCGGAGGTGATTCTCTATCAAATGAAAAAAGAAAAACCACTGCAGCCATTAATCACTCACAACACAGCTTGGCTTCGGTTCCTATTGTTCTCAATTTACTATTGCCATAAAGTGGGAAACAAAACCTAAGAGGAACCGAAACAAAATTGAGCTGCGGATGATGACGGACAGGGGTTATTTCTCATTGGCATATGATTTTCAGATGGCTCAATCCCAAGGCCTCGACTTCGGGGACTGCGTCGTCCGGTTTGCCGCCATTCAGGCGGACACGCTCCCCGATGTTGTGGACCTGCTTGTCGTTGTAGGCATCCGGCTTGAAATTCAACTTCTTCAGCAGCTGCACCTTGAAGGCGTCGACCGTCATGACGATCAGCTGTGGGTTTTGTGCACCGGAGCCGCCGTTGTCGAAGTAGACCATCAGATGAAAAATTCACATCGCCATCAGTTTCAATTTGAATTTGTCATGCGCGACAACTGCTGCAAAAGCTCCCGTCAACAATTCGCAATAGAAGCTGAGGACCCGGCTACGTGTTCGTGGAACAGGATGTGGACGAGGGCATCCTTATAGACAAAACCGAACCTACAAAGGAGTCTACCCTAGCGCAGGAGAAGCTGGAACAACTCCGTGACGACATTGCCAAAGCATCGCGACCGATTCCATTGACGCTAGAACAACTCCGTCAACGCATTCCCGAAGAATCGGAGACGCTGAGAAAACTTATCCTGAGGAAAAAAGTCCCCGACACGACCCCAGAGCTTATTTCGTGCGGATTTGCATCTACAGGAGTTACCAATGTGTAAATCTCCATTTCGCGTCTACTTCACGAGCAGAGGCGTGTCTACAGTTGTGGTCTTTCCGCAGTGGAAATCAGTTTCGATGCTGTAAAAGAAATTACAACTTATTTATTAGGAGATGGCTTTCTGATCCGCGGCTGCGGCTCTCCTTTAGGTCCTCGATAAAGAATTTGCACGACAACACTTTTCGAGAACGTTGCTCGACTCCGTCCAAACAACTTCTGGATTTGTGTTGCAGAGTTTCCGCTTGGACTATGGGCACTAGTTGGGGACGTTTTCCCGCAGGATAGCTCTACGTGAGAAGTTATGAAAAGGACACCATGCGGATGTGGTCTGTTGGTGACGAGCAGCTATTATTTGTTTTTGTGCTCAAGAACAGTAGATATTATCGTCGAACCTAGAGGAGGTGGAGCGCCAGGTGCTGACTTGTCATGTCAGACTCAGAAGGGTTCTCTTCTTTTTGATAAATATGTATGACTCTCTTGCCGACTCCGACAAGAATTGTTTTATATATTTTCCGCGTTAACTGCAATTGTGTCTGGATCTGGAAGGATCCAAGCTTATGCTTCTAAGTTTGAATCGTACAAAAAGAAAAACCTGGAATGCATGAAGTTGAAGCGCAGAAGTTGATACCCGCTTCGTTTTAATTTGTTGCGCGCATTTGAATTTATTGCGCGTGGACACTGCACAAGCTTAATCGAAACTGCTGAGAGGCCCAGGCCGATGCGCGCCGCAGTATTGAGTACTGGCGACGTCAGAAGTACTTTAAATGCTCTCAGAAAACTTTAAGGAGCAGTAGCCCGAACTTCTGGGGCTGCAAAATTATACCTTTGCAGCTGCAAAGGTATAATATAACTTTGCAGGGGCCACAAGAGTTACTGCGCAGGATCACGCTTAGAAGCCGCACAAATCGCCACATCCTACTTGAGTGCTTCGCCTCCATAAAACTATGCTCACGCACTGGAGAGGGTTTTAGAGACTGAACGGAAACCGATTGGACAGGAAGAATCGTGCGCCGTGCGCTCCTGCCGCCCACAAGGTACCTAATTTATTCTCAATCTATGTAACGAATTCCAGACATCACATTCTAGGCGTCACAAGTAGGACTAGGTCGCGCAGCATCAGCGCGGACCTCGTGAGGGCCGGAATGGGTTAACCACCTCTGTGGCCCCATTTTTGTACACAGAATTCCGACAACCGTCGGAATTTGCCCGTGACCGATGCCCAAGCGGACGGTCAGCGAGAGCAGGTGGGGAGGGGCCTAACCTCCCGCGACTGCCACGCGCGCGCGCGTTAAGGTCACGTACCGATATGGCGAAGCTGATGACGCTGGTCGCTAATGCAGGTGCGTCCTGGGCGACTGGAGCGCGGGTCGTACGACCCGAATTTGGACGAAAGTCCACCGAGGTGGACCATCCCGTGTGCCGACCCATACCGGTAGGCACCGTCTGTGCCACTGGTTCAGCCGGAACCCCTGCTGGTTGATGCACCTCTGTGCGCACTCTGGCAGGCTAGTAAGGATCTAGGATGTGAGGCTGTGAACGGGGTGCGCTTTGCATGCTTTGATCTGCTTATGCCAAGGAGCAACTCCGTCCATTACACACTTAGAAGAACCGCGTGCATTTATGAGGATGATTAATTTGACACCACACCGGCCGAGCATAGTTGCAGCCACCTCTGTGGCGCGTTGACTAGCTAGGAACTGCGCGGCCTAGGTGCATACGACAGCGGGGTCCGATCTATGTCCTCGGTGGTGCGGCGCAATGCGACGAGACAGGACAGCCGGAGGGCCACCCTGTAGACGCGACAAAGCCGGCGGGATACGCGTGGCGGATGAGGAGCCACAGGGCGGCGATTTCGGATGGGGGTTTGGGCCACGCGATCTCGGACTTGTTGCAGCCTCTGTTGCACCCGGCGCGGCGACCTCTCGTCGCAGCGCTGGAGCACGGTTCGACCCACGTCTGTGGGCGGACAAGTGCGACGCCCGCAGCCACCTCTGTGGCGCGGACGTCGCGGCGCGGTCCCTGCTGCGCGCCTCGCTGCTGTATCTAGTAGTACACAAGACGCTGCGAAGCAGCGCAGACACGCCTTTACTGATACAGAGCCGGAGTTCAGCACTACTGTGAAGGGTGTGACCTTTTGACGAGAACATACAAAGTAAAGCTGGCAGCCGTCGAGGGGCGCCAGCGTTCTGGGGATTTGGGAAGAAGTTTGTGTTCGCGCCAAGATATAGCGAATTCTACCCAAATTACGTCATGGATCAGGTACCACCAGGGCGGACTTGGATAAACTTTGGAAGGAGATTCAAAACCAGCAAAAATTCGTCGAAGAACTGCTCAAGGAGCAGAAGGTGGCGGAACAGCTGAGGCGGCAAAAAGAATACAATTCGAACGTGTTGAGGCAGCGGCAAGAAGATTTCGCAGTGCAAAAGCATCGTATATTAGATTCGAGATTCGTACTAGACCACTACAACATTGGTCACGCAGTATATTTTTTTAGACAAAAAATTGGAATTTGTCATGCTGAGGACGTTGTGCTATTTTTATTTCGCAAAAAAACAGCAGATGATCTTCATCAACATGATATGCTGTATCTGTCATGCTACACTTACTGCGATTTTTGGTGCGACGACTCTTACTTGTGCGGTACTTTTGTACAGGATGAAAAGCGGGATATCAACTGTAAAAATGTCTGGGTCTGGAAGAATCCAACTTGTCATGCTGATTTTGGATTCTAAAAAAAATCTGTATTGCATGAGCAGCAAAGAGAGTCCAAGTTTTGCTACACGGAAAGAGCATTTGCTACACGGGGGTGCGCAAGAAACCACAACAGAGAAAAAGATCAAGCTCGGGTCGCGCGCGATGCTCGTCCCATTCGTTTTTTCCGACGGTTCACTTCCTTCATCAGGGCCTTGCTCAACCCTGGACCAGAACGAGTAGGACTAAGGACCCAAGAGGTAGGCACTGTAGCGGAAAGCTGGAGCAAAACTATTTTCTTGGAAAAAGAACCCAATAGGAGCCGACCTGCGTGGATGGTTACAAAACAGGTAGCTTGGCCCCAAATGGCAATGATCATTGGGAGCAGCAGAGCGCAGCAGGACCCCGGGACTGCAACAGCTCACCCCTGTTTTAGCTTAGAAATACGCAGTGCGCCGAGTATGCCACTACCTCGACCCCTCAAGAAAAGAAGTAGCCCCCCCAACTACACACTCGCCGTCCGCGATCAGGATGCGATGCGTACTAACCAACATTGTGCGAACCGAGATCCCGCGGGGCACAGGGTCTGGGCGGCTCGAAGCAGAACGCGCAGCACAAGCGGGAGACAATACATCCAAAGGTGGGGATGGTCTCAGGTCGTTCAGGTCCGCCAAGGGTTGCGTCTCGCTATCAGGGTTTCGCCAACTCCGTGGGGGCGTTGCGGGTATCTCCCTAAAACACCAAAACCGGCACAAATTGGGCCGGCAGTCCGGGTAATTGCTCACCGAACGGCTTGTATGGCGAATAAGGTGCTCGACGAAGGAAGAAGTAAGCATGTAAGGAGCACCTCCGGTTGGTAGAGCAATCGGCTACCGAGGCACGTCAGGGGGCGTCGCTACTTCAATTCAATTCAATGCAAAATGTGCATGACAAACCTGGCAATCTGTTCCAGACCCAGACATATTTGCATTTGATACGGGACGCGAAGGAACAACAACGGAAAAAAGACCTGGAAGTTCTGGAGAGCGAGTTCGCCAAATTGACGAAAGAGTTGGAGCAGCTGCAGCATTACGCACTGGCACCGCAAAAGCATCGTATAAGTCCGATACTCGTAGACCACTATAACACTGGTCGCGCAGTACAATTCTTTGGACAAAAAATGGAATTTGTCATGCTGACGCTGTGCTATTTTTATTTCGCAATAAAACCCGCAGATCATGATCTTCATCGTCATATGCTGTATCTACTGTCATGCTACAATTACTGCGATTGTTATGACGAGTCTTACTTGTGCGGTACTTTTGCACAGGATGAAAAGCGGGAAGCGAAGGAGGAATGGCAATTGCTTGACGAGGAACAGGATCCCGCCATGCGGCAACTTTTCCAGCAGTCCGCGTCTTCTTCTTCTTCTCGGACTCGCGGCAATTCATCAAAAGCACGGCGGAACATGAGAAGTACTAAATAGAACTCAGTCTGTAAGGACAACTACGATGCGTCTCTTTTGCCAACAACTTCTGGCACTTTCATCAAAAAGGAGATCATGTCTAGCAGTATTGGCACTGACCGTGTAGTGGAAAATTATCGAGGATGAACAAAATCTAAGTCACCCTTTCGCACGAAAGAACCGCAGTCGTGGTAGTGATTCCTGCAACAGTACTGCACTTTTTTTTTTACTGGGTAGAAATTACTTCTTTTCTACTTCTCGTGTTTTATCTTCTTTTCTTTACCCGGTGAGAGCCTAGTAGTACGCAAGTGAAGATCATGGACATTATCATTATACATAAGTGATCGACAGTATTTTTGGAAATCGCATCAAAATCAAAGAGCAGTACGAGGGCGCGCCAAGCACGCACGTACGAAAGAAGCGGCATTTCGATTTTCATTGAAGAAAAAGAAATAATCACTGTCAGTTGAAAAACGAGAACGGTTGTAATTCTAATTTTGGCGTAGCTTCTGCAGCGCCAACATTTCAAATTTATCGAATGATAAACTAAAACAGACACAGATTCCCAGTATGAATTGAAAACTCTACTTTCGGAATTTCAGGATGAGCATAGAGTAAAAGTAATGGCGGGAGCGTAAAGATTCACTGCGGTTAAAGAATTCAATATACAAAAAAAGCACGTACGTGCCTTATCTATCAGTCGAAGTAGTTTTGAAGGAAGAACCAAGTAGTTTTGAAAGAAGAAGTAGTTTTGAAGGAAGGAAGTACTTTGACAGCAATTATCTCCAAGAACAGCTGCAGTTGCACTTTATTATTAAGATTCCTACAACTCAAAATGCGCGAGCGCGCTAAGAAAGATAGAATCCGTCGTTGTTCAAAAACAGAAAACGCAATACAAATTACTACTAGTTACAGAAAGTGCTTACCTCCGAAAGTGCTTACCCCTCTACTACGCCTCGGTGTAGCAGAAGCAAGTTGCGACTTCAGATTTTTGTATTTGAACGCAACAAAACCTAAGATCATCCCAAAAACTACGCTTTAGACCACACAAAGAAGCAAGCAAGTTAGACGATCGGAACCCGAACACAAAAACTAAAAAATCTACTACTACGACGGTCGAGCTGATGAAGCGTTGTTTCGCGCCAAAAACGAAATGCGTAACTTTGTCTTGCTACAGGTGACAGGAGGAATAAGCAGCAGTCATTACAAGACTACAAGGATTGCATCTCTAACGAATGAAAGTGGCTCGCATGCATGTTCTCCGTCGTATGAGTATCGTTATGTGCGTATCTTGTCTTCGTTTGTTTTTGTGAGTACAAAGTGTCTCCGGAATCCAATTCCACTACCAAGATGAACAATTAGCTTTTTTGAAAGTCGACAAAGTTGGAATGATTTCTCATGCAGAAATTCCAAGGCATGAAGTGCCTCTCTTTCAGGGATGGAAAGTGAGGCCGACTGTCGGCCCGTTTGGGATCTGCGATAGAGCTGCTAAAGTAGCATGACAAAAGACGCCTCCTTTCCCTAAACAGCGCGACAAACTGGATGTAGGCGATGCGGAAATTTGTCATGCACCGCTTGGAAATTGGGCTTCCAACTGGTATCGATTTTATGCATCGCAGATTATTTCAACTTTGACGATTTCGGTCCTGACACTTCCATATGAAAAACGAGAACGGTAGACATAGAAGATTTATGGAAAAGAACAGAAATGTGAGGGCGCACGGAGAAGGGCAACAAGTGCTAGTTTTTATTTCCATCAAAAAAATAAAATTATCATGCTTTCGTTTGCAACGCCAACAGTATTATTTATTCAAATTTATTTTTTATAATTTGACTCATGCTTATTTTGATGAAGTTGAAAACGCGCACTCAAATAGGACCTAAGAGTTAGAGTGAGGCTACTAAGGCGAGCATTATTACTATTCGCCCTCGAAAAAGAAGAAGAACCGTTGGCACTGTAGTATGTGTATGGGAGTCGTGCGAGGAAGTTGTAGGTAGTAGTACAACTTCTATGCCTGCTACAGAATAGAAGTTGAAGGATTTATTTCCCTGATATAATCGGGGCGTCCACGACCGAGATGAGCAGTTTAGTTTTTTGGCAGGAGCAACACCATATTAGTCATGGAATCAGTAGCACCATGGTCGTGGCAGTACTTGTTCTCAAGAGGCGGAAGTGTTCGCAGCAGGAGTATTCTTATTCATCTTCGACCGGTGTCATTTATTTGGTGCGTGCAACTACTGCCCTCCACGTACAAGAAGGCGCACTAGTTTCATTGTTGGGGGCTAATACCACGACGTCGGCGCCTAGGTCTACAGTGTGTTGCTACTGGAAATAAAGCAGAGTTTATTCCTCCTCCTCCTCCTACTGGAAATAAAGCACGCTGTAGTAGATCATGTCGTTGTCGATGTGCTACGAGTACGACGTCGCACTAGAAGATCAAATCGGTAGTGGCTGGAGCCGTCTTTGCAATAAAAATGTGTACTGTGCTGTAAGGGATCCTGGGAATCGGTTGAAAATCAAAGGTTATGCGCAGGCGTAGTTCAGGCGCAGGATTTATACCAAGATCAAAATCACAAGTGTTGTGTTGAAAAGATCATGATCACAGTAGACCTCTTCTTTACACGACATCACCATCAGCAGTACGAGGGCGCACCAAGCACGCACGTACAGCTGAAAAACGAGCATGGTAGAGGACATTGAAGATTTATGGAAAAGAACAGCAATGTGAAGGCGTTGTACGGGGAAGCAGAAGGGCAACAAGTGCTAGTTTTTTTCATCATGAAGAAGGCCGTCTTGTTGCATTTGTATTACAGCACTATCCCAGCTCTGTGGTGATAATTATCTGGTAAGAACCCAAAGAATTACAATAAATTCGATGCTCTACTCCGTCGTAGCAGATGTTGTGTGGAAAAGGATCTTGCGCTGGCACAGGTCGTCGCATAAGCCGACCTTGAAGCTGATAATGGTGATTATAGAAGACGTTGGGTCTTTATCAGCAACAGCATGGTGATGAAATAATTCGAGAGGAGGAGTGTGGTGGATATTCTTGTTCATCGCAAACAAATCCAGGTATGGTAATATTCACAAAAATAGACCATCACACTGTACTCACGCAAAGTATAGCTCATGTCGAGGTGCTACTAAACTAAAACGCGTTCTTGTATGTTTAGAACGCGAAGATCATGTGGCTGGGGTCGATGCGCCGTGACGCACGAGAATATAATCTTCAAATCGGTAGTCGCTCTCGCTGGTGGAGGTGCACTTCCTGCAATACAAATGTGTAGTACTCTGTGCTGTAAGGAAAAGGGCAACTCGGTTGAGAATCAAAGTTCATGCACAGGCACTGTGCAGGTTCAGAATGAAACAGGATCAAAATCCGAAATGCTTCGTTGAAAAGATCATCTTCACAAACCTGCTCTATACACCCACGTCGGTTCTTTGAAAAATTCAGATTGTGGTGTCACCCGTCGCTCCTGTCTTGTCAGAAAAGATCAATGGACCACAACAAGGACGCTCAGATCATAGATCAATCTATCAGAAGCTCGTGACGCGACCTCCAATTACAGGCACTTGTAAAACATCTAGTCTACTATAGACGAACTCACGCATACCTTTACGCTCCTCCAAAGTAGCACAAAACCTCTCGTCCCAACAACTAGCACAAAACTTATCAGTATCGGCCTGCTCCTGTAAGTAGTAGCACAATCAACTACTCACCGCATCAAAAGCTGTCTGCAAGACGTTGTAAGAAGTTTTCTGCATATATTTTACGCCTTTTTGGCTCGTCGTTGTCGTCCTCCCACCGATAGCAAAAAGCAAAATGTTGCGCTCCATGGTCTTCCCCACCTCGCGCGGAGGTGCAGTGTTTATTTCTCTTTGCGCTGTTCTTTTCGCCGGGCAGCATTACAACTCCGTCCAGGCTGTCACGTTGCGTGCGTCATCTGCCTCGCCATCTGCAGATCCTGACCTCGCCTACATGCCCCCTGAGATGATGGAACAATACAGGCAATACCAATACCAAGAAAACCAAAAGATATCAACGGCAAATGTGCGTGGTTCTGGAATAAGAAGAATGCAGAAGACATTTGTGACGCGCCAGTTTTTCCGTCGTGACACAGGCCTATTAGTATCACAGGTTTATAATAACATGAGTCGATGTGACTAGAGTCCAAATGTCTAATCCGCATGAAAAATTGCGCCCTCTTGCGGTGACATTAAGTAGGCGCGTTTAAATTTTGACGCTGGCCATGCATGACAGATTTTGACATGATGGAAAATTCGTATACACAAAAATAGCATCTTCATTCCAGACCGAGGCTACATATTTGCGACGCATAACCGTGGCAGCCCGTAACACATTCTGACCTTGATAAGTATCATGCGTAAACAAAACGTCCCCACGTCGGCTGCACAGTGAAGATGGAAATTCCGATGCACAAAGCAACAAGCCTTGGCTCATGAGTACAGTTTTAAGCTGATGGGACGAGGACCATTTGCATCGTGTGTAGCTGCTAGTGATCAAGCCGCATCACAAAAGATGATCGATCACCCTGGTCTGATTCTAGCATGACAAACTTGACGTATCAGACAGCATGGGAAAAAAAAATGCTCCTCATGGGGCAGGGGCTGCGCAGTGAGACATTTTAGGCATGCAGATTTGTCGAAGACAACAAAGCTGCAGTGGGGACGTTTTTACGCAGGATAAGGAGACCTATTTGGTCCACCACCACCCCGATCCGGCGCTCCGGGCGCTCCGGCGCCAATTCCCCGGCAACAAGATCGTGAAAAAGGAAGTGGACGAGGGCACCCTTATAAGTGCAACCCCAATCGAACCTACAGAGGAGTCTGCCCTAGTGAAGAAGGAGCTGGAACAACTCCGTGACGACATCGCCAAAGCATCGCGATCATTGCCAAAGCCGGAAGAGCTACGTGATACAAGCAAAGTGGACAAGGAGCTAGAAGAACTCCGTCAACGCCTTCCCAAAGAATCGGCGGAGCTGGAAAAACTAAGTGCTGCGTATCAACTGCAAACATTTCGGGTCTGGGACGAGAATGCGAGATTTCGATTTGTCATGCTAGTCTGGCATGACTCTGAGCTCTGTGTTGCATTCCCGCGAAGAGCTCCTCCTCCCTGTCATGCAAAAACGCACTTTGTCATGCGGAATAAGAATATTACGCAACTCAGAACCATGAAAAAAACTTCAACTTGTCATGCTTGGCAGCGCATCATAGTGAAAGAATTCACTACTCCCTTTCTTGCATTACAAGTTAGTTTAATATTCCAGACCCAGACATATTTACAATGCATACTGAGGCGAAACAATCACAAAAGATTCACGCACGTACTGAAATGATGCCATATGAATCCGTTCGGGCGGATTGGAAGAAGGCACAAGAACAGCAAGAACTCGTGAAAAAACTCGAGACGCAGGAGGCCGAATTGGCGAAAAAATTGAGGCAGCTGCAAGATTACAATTCGAACGTGTTGAGGCAGCGGCAAGATTACGCAGTGCAAAAGCATCGTATAAATTCGAGACAGAGACTCGTACTAGACCACTACAAGAACATTGGTCACGCAGTATAGTTTTTTAGACAAAAAATGAAATTTGTTATGCTGTTGCTGTGCTATTTTTTCGCAATATTAAAAAAACAGCAGATGATGATCATGATGATGATCTTCATGTACTGATGTGTCTGTCATGCTGCAAATACTGCGATTGTTGCGACGAGCCTTACTTGTATACGGTACTTTTGCACAGGATGAAAAGAGGGAAGCGGCGGAACAAGACCGGAAATATAACCTGAAAGAACTGGAGAGCCAGCAGGCCAAATTGACGATACAGTTGAAGCAGCTGCGACATTACGCACTGGCACCGCAAAAGCATCGTATAAGTCCGATACTTCTCGTAGAAGACCACTACAACATAATTGGTCGCGCAGTACAATTTTTTGGACAAAAAATGGAATTTGTCATGCTGACGCTGTGCCATTTTTATATCGCAATAAAACTACAGCAGATGATCTTCATCGTCATATGCTGTATCTACTGTCATGCTACAAAAATTACTGTGATCATTGATTGTTGCGACGAGTGTTACTTGTGCGGTGCTTTTGCACAGGATGAAAAGAGGGAAGCGGCGGACGAAGGGGAATTGCCTGAGAAGGATCTCGCCCTGCGGCAGGAGGAGGAATGGCAATTGCTTGACGAGGAACAGTATGAATTGCAAATATGTCTGGGTCTCCTGGAAGATTGCAACTTGTCATGCTTTTAAATCTGAACCATGCAAGGTTCCGTGTTGCATGAGTGCCATCAAATGCTGTCCGCTTTCGAGTCTGGAGGGAGGGACTTTCTCATGCAGGATAGGCATGTTGACAGTGACCTCACAGAGTCTGATGTCATGCTGTGTCCCGCATTTTTCCAGACCTCATGGGCGGTCATGGAAAACCTCCTGCATGACAAGTCTACACTCCTCCAGACCCAGACATTTTTACATTTGATAAACAGGATTCCGCCATGCGGGAACTTTTCCAGCAGGCTCGCGGCAAGTCATCTTCAAAAGCACGGCGGGAGGGCAAGAAGAGAAGTACTAAATAGAAGAACTCAGTAGTCGGTGCTGCCAACTACGATGCGTCTCTTTCGCCAAAAACTTGTTCTGGCACTTTCATCAAAAAGGAGATCATGTCTAGCAGTATTTTTGGCACTGACCGCGTAGTGGAAAATTATCGAGGATGAACAAAATCTAAGTCACCCTTTCGCATAAAACCGCAGTCGTGGTAGTGATTCCTGCAACAGTACTGCACTTTTTTTTTTACTGGGTAGAAATTACTTCTTTTCTACTTCTCGCATTTTATGTTCTTTTCTTTACCCGGTGAGAGCCTAGTAGTACGCAAGTGAAGATCATGGACATTATCATTATANATTACTTCTTTTCTACTTCTCGCATTTTATGTTCTTTTCTTTACCCGGTGAGAGCCTAGTAGTACGCAAGTGAAGATCATGGACATTATCATTATATTTATAAGTTTTGATCGACAGTATTTATATTTTTGGAAATCGCATCAAAATCAGACAGCAGTACGAGGGCGCACTAAGCACGCACGTACGTTTTGCGAGAACTACGCCAACATTACAGCCGTGCGTTTTGAATTCAGTTTTTTTTTGGCATTATTTTCAAAAGAGACCCTGACGCTGTGAGACCCAAACCAGCGAAACACGACGGCAGCGTGGTTTTTTTGTGTTTCGAATGACGGGAAAAAAATAAGCATACCGTCGTGATTTCGATTTGTGTGTTTTTTTGGGGGATCCGCCCGTTCCCCGGGGATCCGCCCGCTGCCCGGGGATCCGCCTTCGCCCAGGGGATCCGCCCGCTCCCCGGGGGTCCGCCTTCGCCCAGGGGATCCGCCCGCTTCCCGGGGATCCGCCTTCCCCCAGGGGATCCGCCCGCTCCCCGGGGATCCGCCCGCTCCCCCCGGGGACCCGCCCGTTCCCCGGGGATCCGCCTTCGCCCAGGGGATCCGCCGGCCCGCTACTCGGGGATCCGCCTTCGCCCAGGAGCCCGCCCATTCCCCGGGGATCCGGGTTCGCGCAGGGGATCCGCCCGCTCCCCGGGGAGTCGCCTTCGCGCAGGGAATCCCTCCGCCCATTCCCCGGGGATCCGCCCGCTCCCCGGGGATCCGCCTTCCCCCAGGGGATCCGCCCGCTCCCCGAGGATCCGCCTTCGCCCAGGGGATCCGCCCGTTACTCGGGGATCCGCCCGGCTCCCCGGGGATCCGCCCGTTCCCCGGGGATCCGCCCGCGCCCCGAGGATCCGCCCGCTTCCCGGGGATCCGCCTTCGCCCGGGGGATCCGCCTTCGCCAAGGGGATCCGCCCGTTACTCGGGGATCCGCCCGTTCCCCGGGGGTCCGCCCGCTTCCCGGGGATCCGCCCGCGCCCCGAGGATCCGCCCGCTTCCCGGGGATCCGCCTTCGCCCGGGGGATCCACCCTCGCCCCCGGGGGGTCCGCCCTCGCTTCGGGGGGTCCGCCCTTTCCCCGGGGAAATCCTCCCGGCTGGGGTAGTGCGTACCACGGGAGAACGGGCTCCGGAGGAATCCTCTCCGGAATCCCCTCCCGAAATCGACGCTGTGCCGCCGGGGAAAGACCGCGAAGGACGGCGCCAATCCGGTCAGAGGATTCCGGAGAGGATTTCGGAATCCTCTCCGGAATCCTCTGTGGAATCCTCCTCCGAAATCGAGGTCGTGCCGTCGGGGAAAGGGCGCCAAAGACGGCTCAACTTGGGCCAGAGGATTCCGGAGAGGATTTGGGAATCCTCTCCGGAATCCTCTGCGGAATCCTCCCCCGAAATCGAGGCCGTGCCGTCGGGGAAAGGGCGCCCAAGACGGCTCAACTTGGGCCAGAGGATTCCGGAGAGGAAAGGGCGCGAAACACGGCTCAACTTGGGCCAGAGGATTCCGGAGAGGATTTTGGAATCCTCTCCGGAATCCTCTGTGGAATCCTCCCCCGAAATCGAGGCCGTGCCGTCGGGGAAAGGGCGCCAAAGACGGCTCAACTTGGGCCAGAGGATTCCGGAGAGGAAAGGGCGCGAAACACGGCTCAACTTGGGCCAGAGGATTCCGGAGAGGATTTTGGAATCCTCTCCGGAATCCTCTGTGGAATCCTCCCCCGAAATCGAGGCCGTGCCGTCGGGAAAAGGGCGCGTCGCGAAAGACGGCTCAACTTGGGCCAGAGGATTCCGGAGAGGATTTTGGAATCCTCTCCGGAATCCTCTGTGGAATCCTCCCCCGAAATCGAGGCCGTGCCGTCGGGGAAAGGGCGCCAAAGACGGCTCAACTTGGGCCAGAGGATTCCGGAGAGGAAAGGGCGCGAAACACGGCTCAACTTGGGCCAGAGGATTCCGGAGAGGATTTTGGAATCCTCTCCGGAATCCTCTGTGGAATCCTCCCCCGAAATCGAGGCCGTGCCGTCGGGGAAAGGGCGCCAAAGACGGCTCAACTTGGGCCAGAGGATTCCGGAGAGGAAAGGGCGCGAAACACGGCTCAACTTGGGCCAGAGGATTCCGGAGAGGATTTTGGAATCCTCTCCGGAATCCTCTGTGGAATCCTCCCCCGAAATCGAGGTCGTGCCGTCGGGAAAAGGGCGCGTCGCAAAAGACGGCTCAACTTGGGCCAGAGGATTCCGGAGAGGATTTGGGAATCCTCTCCGGAATCCTCTGCGGAATCCTCCCCCGAAATCGAGGCCGTGCCGTCGGGGAAAGGGCGCCAAAGACGGCTCAACTTGGGCCAGAGGATTCCGGAGAGGAAAGGGCGCGAAACACGGCTCAACTTGGGCCAGAGGATTCCGGAGAGGATTTTGGAATCCTCTCCGGAATCCTCTGTGGAATCCTCCCCCGAAATCGAGGTCGTGCCGTCGGGAAAAGGGCGCGTCGCAAAAGACGGCTCAACTTGGGCCAGAGGATTCCGGAGAGGATTTGGGAATCCTCTCCGGAATCCTCTGCGGAATCCTCCCCCGAAATCGAGGCCGTGCCGTCGGGGAAAGGGCGCCAAAGACGGCTCAACTTGGGCCAGAGGATTCCGGAGAGGAAAGGGCGCGAAACACGGCTCAACTTGGGCCAGAGGATTCCGGAGAGGATTTTGGAATCCTCTCCGGAATCCTCTGTGGAATCCTCCCCCGAAATCGAGGTCGTGCCGTCGGGAAAAGGGCGCGTCGCAAAAGACGGCTCAACTTGGGCCAGAGGATTCCGGAGAGGATTTGGGAATCCTCTCCGGAATCCTCTGCGGAATCCTCCCCCGAAATCGAGGCCGTGCCGTCGGGGAAAGGGCGCCAAAGACGGCTCAACTTGGGCCAGAGGATTCCGGAGAGGAAAGGGCGCGAAACACGGCTCAACTTGGGCCAGAGGATTCCGGAGAGGATTTTGGAATCCTCTCCGGAATCCTCTGTGGAATCCTCCCCCGAAATCGAGGTCGTGCCGTCGGGAAAAGGGCGCGTCGCAAAAGACGGCTCAACTTGGGCCAGAGGATTCCGGAGAGGATTTGGGAATCCTCTCCGGAATCCTCTGCGGAATCCTCCCCCGAAATCGAGGCCGTGCCGTCGGGGAAAGGGCGCCAAAGACGGCTCAACTTGGGCCAGAGGATTCCGGAGAGGAAAGGGCGCGAAACACGGCTCAACTTGGGCCAGAGGATTCCGGAGAGGATTTTGGAATCCTCTCCGGAATCCTCTGTGGAATCCTCCCCCGAAATCGAGGTCGTGCCGTCGGGAAAAGGGCGCGTCGCAAAAGACGGCTCAACTTGGGCCAGAGGATTCCGGAGAGGATTTGGGAATCCTCTCCGGAATCCTCTGCGGAATCCTCCCCCGAAATCGAGGCCGTGCCGTCGGGGAAAGGGCGCCAAAGACGGCTCAACTTGGGCCAGAGGATTCCGGAGAGGAAAGGGCGCGAAACACGGCTCAACTTGGGCCAGAGGATTCCGGAGAGGATTTTGGAATCCTCTCCGGAATCCTCTGTGGAATCCTCCCCCGAAATCGAGGTCGTGCCGTCGGGAAAAGGGCGCGTCGCAAAAGACGGCTCAACTTGGGCCAGAGGATTCCGGAGAGGATTTTGGAATCACTCTCCGGAATCCTCGGTGGAATCCTCCCCCGAAATCGAGGGAGTGCCGTCGGGGAAAGGGCGCCAAAGACGGGCCAACTTGGGCCAGGGGATTCCGGAGAGGATTTTGGAATCCTCTCCGGAATCCTCTGTGGAATCCTCCCCCGAAATCGAGGCAGTGCCGTCGGGGAAAGGGCGCGAAACACGGCTCAACTTGGGCCAGAGGATTCCGGAGAGGATTTTGGAATCCTCGCCGGCATCCTCTGTGGAATCCTCATCCGAAATCGAGGGCGTGCCGTCGGGAAAAGGGCGCGAAAGACGGCTCAACTTGGGCCAGAGGATTCCGGAGGGGCTTCCGGAATCCCCTCCGGAATCCTCCGTGGAAAATGTGCGCCGGTTTGCCGGGGCCGCCAGGTTGCTCGCAATCCGCAGCAGACTGTGGCGATTTAAGCACACGAGACGCCAACACAGACGCGGCGCGGTTGTGTACACAAACAGCAGCGGAGTCCATGCGCGCGCCGCCTTTTCGGTTGCATTGCGACACATTTTAGCACGACCTAAGCCGAAGGTTTTCCGGGAAACCTTAAACGACGTTTCCCGAGCGGAGTCCATTGATTTCTGGGTCTCGCAGCGTCATACTCTCTTTCAAAAATTGGGGACAGCCGGGGCATTTTGAATTCAATTTTTTTTTGGCATTATTTTTGAAAGCTGGGGCGTAGGCATTTTGAATTCACGGCCGGAGTTAACAGCTTTCTGGAGGGGTAACAGTTACGAATGTAACAGTTGAGGACGCCATAACCTGCTACAATGATATCGCGACTTGGCCCACCGAAATGAAAAATTCGCTTATTTGTTTGTTTCTTGTTGGTGGTCAAGTTTTTTTGCTTTCTCCACCACAACTAGATCTATTTTATCTTCTTGTGAAAAAAATGTAATTTTAAATTAGTCCCCGATCTATTTATATCTTCTTTTCTTGGTCCGGTGACGAGAGCATAGTATGCAAGTGATGGACGTCATAAGTGATCGACATTATTATAACTTTTGGAAATTATCGCATCAAAATCAAACACGCAGTACGAGGGCGCACCAAGCACGCACGTACAGTCAGCTGAAAAAAGAGAACGGTAGACAACATTGAAGACTTTTTATGGAAAGCAGCAATCATGTGGGGGCGCATGGAGAAGGGCAACAAATGCTGCTTTTTTCCATGATGAAGACCATCATCTTGTTGCATTCGTACATTAATTACAGCACTTCTATCTGAGCTTGTTGCATCTGTATAATTTATCACAGCACCACCCAGCAGCACGACCGGGTGGCTGGACAATGATGAAGGAATCGAAGTCATCACTTCGTGTTGGTGTAGTTCTTGCAGCACCAACATCAAAAAAAAAAATATTTCAAACGTATTAACTCTTTCTGAAGACGCGCGCTCCGATAGAAGGACATTCTCATTCATAAGAGTAAGATAACGTAAGGATAAAAAGAAGTAGTGCTCGCACTACTTATTCCCCCTCGAAAAACAAGCTTCCTGAAGCAGGTGAACCGCTGACCTTGTAGGAGAGTTGTGCGAAGTTGTTGTAGTACTTCAACTTCTACTATGCCTGGCTGCTTATCAAAAGTAAAAATGTCTGGGTCTGGAAACTTGTGATGCTGGGCGGCGTCTCATGATGAGGCTACAAATGCTGGCTCAGCATGACAAGTTTCTGAGCTCCTAGGTGTTGCCTCTTCTGCATGACAAACTGTGCTTCTGCATCACAGAAAAACGGAGCTCTTGGGTAACGTGCATGACAGATTTAAGAGTCATGCCAGACAAGCATGACAAACATGAATTCTTCCAGACCCAGACATTTTTACAGTTGATACTGCTACAGGTACTAGATAATCGGTCGTGGACGCCCCGAGGCGTGTCCACTTCCACGACCGACATAAACAAGAACATTATCTGGAAGGGGGTAGTGGAAGAAAAGACGTCATGAGTGTGAAGTAGAAGACAAAAATGAAAATAAAAAAGCTCCGAAACAGCATGACAGAAATCAAGAACACGAGCGAGGCGACAGAATAAACGTGCGGACAAGAGGACAAGTCCCGCACTTCTACAGATTCGAGGTCTTTCATTTTTTTCACTTCTTAAACTCAAGGACAGGACAGAAAAAGGCAGCAGTCACACCAGCTGGAAAAAACTCCGCGAGTTTGTTTCCAACATCTTCTCGCATTACAAACTTGCTGTTCATCTCCGTCGTAGCAGTTGTTGTGTGGTGGAAAAGGATCTCACGTACTTCTGATGTAGTTTCTTAGAGCGTAAAAGCGAGATGAGCGTGCGTCTCCACCAGCAGTAACGATCTAGTATTAGTACATATGACTTCCTCAAACGTTACAATCTCAAACGTTACAATAGAGTCTGGAATTTGTGTTGCATGATGGGCATGACAGATTCACACAGCGTTCCATCTTTTGCAATACAAATTTCCCCAGATTGTAGTGGGGTTTGGAGCTCCGGAACTTGTCATGCGCAACTACCCTATGAGAGTTGGCTAGATCATGCGCTCTTGCATCACAGATTTCCATATTCTATTGTAACGTTATTTGAGATTGTAACACCTGAGCGGGTTATAGGTCGGATTTTTACTTTTTTACCACCGACGCACGAGGAACGTTTTTGGTTTCTTTTGCGTTTGATTTCCACCGCGCAGGTGGCGCAGTTCGCGTCGCGCAGAAGTTCTTTACCCATGTTGATCCGTTTTGTATTTAGGCGATGAGCCGGATGAAGATCCCTATCCAAAAATATAAGACGCGCTTCCACTTCTCGAACAAGAAGAAGAGCAGAACGCTGTCTATTTAAGGGCGATGAACGAAGTGTCTTCAGCAACGTGGTCCTCCTCGCAGCATGAAAATAAAGAAGAAAAGCTGCATAACCTTAAGCACATACCTGAACATAAAGAAGAAGAGCTGCATAATCTGAACGCGATACCTACTTTTTTTTTCCCTCGCTTTTCGATCTGACGTACGCCTTACTGAACGACCGTGAGAAGTCTTCCCCTATTATGTAGTTGGTTGTACTTGGAGTCGCACCGTGGTCGTACAAGAACTTTTCCCTATCAACATCTAGTTTGCGACATATTTAATATCGTAGTGGACGGCAGGTTTCTCGCTCTAGTACACCAGAAGTCAGTGTAGGCGCCGGCGCCAGAACTCCTGGAAGCGTAGTTCTTGTTTCGCCTATAAGTAAATCATTCGAGCAAAGAACATCGGAAACGTAGAATCTGACCCAGGAGAAGGAAAAAATGCAGGGTTCTTGTTCCAGGCAAAAGGGTCTACTTCTACGCGAGGTTATCAAATGTAAAAATGTCTGGGTCTGGAAGGTGGGTGCAAGACATCTCATGCAGGTTCAACATAACAGATCAGGTCTGGAACGCAGGTTCTAGCATGACAGATTCTGTGAGGTCTGTATCATGCCCATTCTGCATGAGAGACTCACTCCAAAGTTTGTCAGAAATGGCCATCTTTTGGTAATCACGCAACACAGATTTTTGCATGATCCAGACTAAGCATGACAAGTTGCATTCCTCCAGACCCAGACACTTTTACATTTCATAGAGGTCCTACAACACCAAGCACAGCCGCGTCAGCTGTGTATCAAAAGGAAAAATCCCCCCACCCCATATCGAAATGGAAATCTGTGATGCGGGATTTGTGTACACAAATCGGCTTTGTATTGCAGGAAGGCATCGCGGCCAGATCCCCTGGCTATGTAGGGGCGTATCGGTCTAGTTGTTCGGCATGGCAAACGGCTCCCCTTTAGGCCCAACAGCATGACAAATCGCCTCCATAATGGGGGCGAAGCTTTTGCCCTTGTCTTCTTGCAAGACAGATGTGATTTTTTGTGACCTCAAATCAGCAACACAAATTTGCGGAACATGCCTTTTCGATATGGGGAGGGGGGATTTTTCCTCACCATACTGCGTAGTAGTATTTTTGCGAACTCCATTACCTTCTCTGTGGCTGTCATCGCACTGCTCTACGGAAGTGTCAGGATCTTCGAAATCGACAAAGTTCGAGTTGAAATTTTAATCTGTGACGCATAAGATGCCACGCAGAGAAGTAAGTAGAAGTGCGACCCTATGTATTGCAGACAGTACATGTACGAGGGGGGCAACCGCTTCGAGTCCCGCTGAGGGGCAGGAGTTGGACAGCTGACTACCATGACAGAATGGAGCTCCTTTGCCTTAAACAGCATGACAGATTTGCTTCCGGGGCGGGGAAAGTTTATATGTCTTGCGCCGACCACCACTATGTATAAAGTGAAAACGAGAAAAATTGGTGCTGTCGATTTTACGCATGACAAATCAACTTTGTCGATTTCGGTCCTGGCGCTTCTATATGCTCCTGCTCTCAGATTGTTCCACGACGACTAATCCCACGGCTACCCTTGCGTGGGCCCTGACCCACAAAATAACTTCTAGTCCGCGGGCTGGATCACCACTTGTCGCCGACGGGCCAAATGCTGGTCGCCGCGCCGCCCGGATACCGGGCACCTTATGCAATACAAATTTCCCGTACATGTACAACATGCATCACAAATTTCAAAAATTTGGAGCGTACTAAAACCTGTCATGCTAAACTAGGATCGAAGCCAAGTTTTGTCATGCAGAGACCGCATTTGTACGTCGTGTGCGGGAAATTTACTGTGGATACACGTTTGCTGCGTGGCATTCAGATCCAGAAGACCTACCTGGCGTACAGCGTGCCAGGTTCTCGCACGTACCGTGTGCAAAAGTATCGTACTCGTATAAGTGCAAGTCTTGCATCACAAATCTTGTTCCCAAGCCAAAGCAGCATTACAAATTTTATTTCTCATGCTGAGGAAATCGAAATTTGTAATGCACTTATACGAGTACGATACTTTTGCATTTTAAAGCACGGTAGTCACAATAACTTTCCCCCGCAGTACGCACCTGTGACGCGCGAGGACCTCCGCCAGGGCCCACCCCCCCCTGCTGGCGGTGGAGGAGGAGCATTCCTGGGCCAGTTTTCCTTTCTCGGGGGCCTCGCGGGCCGCGACAGCAACAGCGACCATGTAGTGCCGATTCCGTCTTTGCAAGAAGCCCAAACCGCCCCGCCGACCACTCAGTTGTACTACGATGCAAATGCGGGGGGCCCGCCCCCCGGGAGTCGTGTAGAAGCAGTAGAGCCGCGAATATCCACGAAAAAACACCCATCCCCATCCATTTTTCGCATGACAAATACGTGGAATTTATGCATGTTTTGCATGACAAATTGGATGGGGATGGGTGTTTCTTCCTGGATAGCGAACCATATTCCCAGGGTTCGCGGCGGCGGGTGGAGAGTATGAACTGCAAAAGTATCGTACTCGTATAAATGCATGACAAATTCCCTCAGCATGAGAAATGAAATTTGTAATGGGAATTTACCTTGAGAAAAAAATTTGTAATGCATGACTGTAATACGAGTGCGATACTTTTGCACAGGATAGAGAGGAGCCACAGACCATCCTGCCACCGCATCTGCAGCATATCAAGTGCAAATATGTCTGGGCCGGGAAGATTGCCAGCAGGTTTGTGATGCAGATTTTGCAGGACCCATGATGCCTGTGATACATGCCCTAGCATCACAGTTTTTTGGAGGGCTTCCCGATGCACATTCCGCATGAGAAATGCCCTCACCACGTAGCACAAACTGGACTCCTTTTGCACTTGCTGGTCATGCAATACAATTTTTTTCAGAATCCAAAGACAACATCACAAGTTGCAATCTTTCAGACCCAGACATATTTGCAATGCATGCAGCACTTACGTGACCAACAGCAGCAAATGCAGATCGCTCAGGCACCAGCTGGTGGGCGTTATGATCCTTCTTCTCCAACCTACTCGTCGTCGTCCCCCAGCACTACCGCTGCGGGCGCAGCTATGGATGTGTCAAAGTTGAAATCGACAAAGTTGAACAAATAACTTGTAATGCATAAAGTCGATACCAGTTGCAAGCCCAATCTCTAAGCGGCGCATGACAAATTTGAGTAGAGCCGAAATCCGGTCTGTAATGCTAATGCTGCTTGGGTAAGGGAGACGCCTTTTGTCGTGCTACTTTAGCAGCTCTATTTCTACCCCGAAACAGGCTTACAATCTGCCTCCCTCGCCTACTCTGCAATACAGGCACTTTCTGCGTTGCATTTTATGCATGACAAACTTTTTTCAACTTTGACGATTTCAATCCTGACAGCTCCATAGCAGCTCTGAGCCAGTTGTGGAAACGGTGCTGCGGAACGAACATGCAAGCGCTATCCTGTGTAAAAACTTCCCCACACCATAGTTGTCATGCAAATCCGCATGCTTAAAATGTTTCTCATTCGGAGCCCCATGAGAAGCATTTTCTAATGCTGTCTTGAAATTTGTCATGCTCCAATCAGCATGAGATACTAGATCTGTAATGCTGCTGAACTAGTTCAAACAGCACGAGACTACGCGTCCAAATTTGTCATGCGAAACAGCCAAAGCTTGTGGATTTGTCTAGCCGATTCTCCATCTTGACTATGGGGTGGGGACGTTTTTACATAGGATAAGCGCAACACACCCAGGACTTCTCCGCCCGACCAGGGCCACCTGCAACGGAGTTTCACCAACTCCACGTGGACGACCCACGCCTCCGCGGTCCTCGTCCGGGCGGGTCGGTAACCATAGCAGCGGCCCGGGCAGCTGCGGCCCGGGTGGCTGCGGCCCAGGCGGCGGGCAACATGCAGGTTTTCGATCCCTCGGTAGGACCTTTACAAGGAGCAGACCCAAGTAGTAATATGACCCGGGCTCTTATCCAGGAAAAAAAATGTGTAAGTGTAAGTTTGTAGGTTGAACAGCATCACAAATTCGTTTTTGCACTACAGGGAACAAAACCTGTCATGCGCAGCTAGTAAGTGGAAACACGTACTATGATAGTAGTCTATGACGCACTTCCAGCATAACAAGTGTGACTGTTTTGCATTTTCTGCATCACAGATTTACACTTAGACAGTTTTTTTCTTGCATAGCTCTGTCGCCGGAGGAGCATCAGTATTTGCTTCTCACGAACGACGCGTATGCGGACCGGCTATACAGTGCAAAAATATCGTGTTCGTTGTATTGCAATCATGCATTACAAATCTTTTTCTTGAGGTAGATCAGCACTACAAATTTCATTTCTCACGCTGAGGAGATTTGTAATGCATTTTTTTATACGAGTGTGATAGTGATGCTTTTGCATTGCATAACAGCATTACAAAAGCAAGTACTCCGTGTTCTTCGGGGGCGGTATGCTGTGCGGCCTGGCCACGTATCATTTGTAAAAACGTCCCCACCCCAGAGTCAAGATGAGGATTTTGCAGCACAAACCTTCAAGTTTTGGGAGCCACACATGACAAGCTCCAGGCTGTAGTGTATGACAGTTTAATAGCAAGGAAGTCGCATAACAAATCCATCTCCTTATCCTGTTTACAGCATTACAAGTTCCAAAACACCATGGGAAATGCCTCTCATGGGGATGCGCATTACACATGCTCTTGGTCTTGTGCTTGCAGATCTGCATGACAACTCTGGGGTGGGGATGTTTTTACACAGGATACCACGGTCGCGGGCATCATCTGGGCGGCGACCATGGAGCCGGACTTGCGGCCCTTCTGTATCCTAAGTCAAAACGGGACCCACACCCCATAGTCAATCAGTTGGGAAATCTGCTAGACAAATCTACAGCCTTTGGTTGTTGCGCATGACAAATTTGGGCTCGACGCAATGTAGAAGTCCTGTGTAGCTGCTAGAGAAGCAGCATCACAGATCTACGAAATCATGCAGATTCGAGCATCGCAAATCTTAAAAAACCACGATAAAAAACTTCTCATGGGGCTCCGCATGGAAAACATTTTAAGCATTCAGGCTTGCATGACAAGTATGGGGTGAGCACGCTATTACACAGCATATTCTGTCCAGTCTCGCTCAATCCGGAGTACAAGTCGCTCTTTCGCCATCCGCACCGGTGCCTGGTGTTGCCGGAAGCGGTTGCAGACTCGTGGTACACCAGCAGACTGCTGCAGTTATCAAGTGCAGAAGTATCGTACTAGTAGTAATTGCAATACAAATTACTTCAGCATGACAGAGGAAATTTGGCATGCGGGTTTTTTACCATAAAAAAGCAATTTGTAATGCATGACTGCGATTACTACGAGGGAGTACGATACTTTTCCATGTGATAGCAGTCCATCGACACTTATTCCGACGCGTATAGCGACTCCTTTTGGAATATCCTGTGTAAAAACGTCCCCATACCAGAGTCAAGATGGGAAATCTGCTAGACAAATCAACCAGGTTTGGTTGCTTCGCATGACAAATTTGTCCTCGTAGTGCAATCCTGCTTAAGTAGCTTAGCAACATCACAGATCTAGCGCATCATGCTGATTCTAGCATCACAAGTTCCACGACACGACTAGAAAACGCCTGTCATGTTGGGGCTCCGCGTGAGAAACTTTTTCGGCATGCAGATTTGCATGACAACTCCGGTGTGGGGACATTTATCGTCAGGATATAGAAAAACACGCTGCCGGAGAAGGAGAAAATCTACGAACTGATTCGGGACCTTCGCGACAACAACATCAACGAGAATCTGAATCTGGATGTGATCCAAAGCATCTTGGTGAAAGCCGAAGAGGATCAGCAGGCCGTGGGAGTGCAACTCGTAGCATCTCCTTCATCGTCTTCGCCAAGCAACCCCGTCATGGCCACCGCGCCGGCACTACGCTTGTTGTCATTGTCGCCCTCGTGGCCCAGTGCCGGCCTTCGCGTCGTGCCAACATCCTCCGCATCTTCAGGCTCAAGCAGCGCCAGCGCCGGTTCTACTGCAACTAGAGCTACCCTTTCGTCTTCCGTAAAGGGTGGGGTCGCATTGACCCCCCCGAAGCAGCCGATCTTGGCCCGTTCCCTGACCACGCAGGACCCGAATCCACCGATCGCGCTACCGACATTAGCACAACAACAGGAAGTTGTAGAACAGCCTGGACAAGGAACCGTGATGGGCTCCTTGCCCAGCAGCACGGCCGACGGCGACGTCACAGGTGGATCTGCAGTTGTAGCCGCCAGTCCGCTTAGAAGTGCCTTGGCTGCTGGTGCAGTTCATCCGGGCGGCAGGACAGCTGCTATCGGGGATGCCACGCCCCCCTTGCTGCAGACTGCGGGTATGCATTGCAAAAGCATCGTACTAGTATAAATCGCATGACAAATCTCCTCAGCATGAGAAATAGAATTTGTAATGCGGATTCAAGTTGAGGAAGAAATTTGTAATGCAGGACTGCAATTACTACGAGTACGATACTTTTGCACAGGATAGCGGGCAACCCGGCACAAAACACGCTCCCCGTGATGAATTTGCCGCAAATGCTAATCTATCGAATGCAAATAGGGTCGTCTGGAAAGAATGAGATTTGTGATGCTAGCATTCGATCACGCAAAAATCTGTGTTGCAAGAGAGGCAACAGACACTGCTCAGACTGTTGCCACCCGGAGATGGCATTATTTCTCATGCAGTTTAGGCATAAGGAGAAGCAAACCTATGCGAAGGCTGTGATGCTAGAGCATGCGTCAGAGGCATCGGGAGCCATGTACAATTTGCATCACAAAAATGTTCCAGACCCAGACATGTTTGCACTGGATACGATGAACGAACTCGTTCTGGACAAGATCACGCTCGATCTGTGGTATGCGACTCTGAGCTATGCATTGCAAACATGTCTGGGTCTGGATTTGTGATGTGGGACTCAAAGGGCGATAAGATCTGTAATGCACGACGAACGCGATTGGTCAGGTTTTTTGTAAAATGTTAAATGCGAATGAATCCACAAGAGCTTTAGAGAAACTTCTCATGCTGTTATACCGCACAGACATGAAGCTGCAGCCAGTCTGTAACTAATGCAGGTATCAGCAACACAAGTTTCCAGATGACACAGATCGGTATTTGCAATGCACATGAGCGAGCGGCTGTCGGCTCCACCGGAGTACGAGAAGCTACATGACGGCGAGAAAACCCAAATTCCGGACGACCTTGCGCAAGAGGTAGGGACTGCAAAAGTATCGTACTAGTAGAGCTCGCGTGACACATTTCCTCTGCATGAGAAATGAAATCTGTAGTGCGGATGTAACTGAAGAAATAGATTTGTAATGCGGGAATGCGATTCTTAGTACGATTGCGATTCTCTTGCAATGCATAAGAGGTGCTGTATGGCGAGAACGCGGAGGCGGAATACTGGATGCAGGAGCTTCTCACCAAAGCCCTCGTATGCATTGCAAATATCGATCTGGGTCTGGAGACAACTTGTCATGCTAATGTCCGAATGATAGTACGTCGCAAACTGCATTGCGGAGCCGCGCATGACAACTTTCTGGGTGGGGGCTACGTGTAGCGTTAAGCGTACCATCACAAATTGCCTTTTTGCATGACAAACAAGTGGCATTGTAGACTAGCGCAACAAGCATGACAGACTTTTCTGCATTGTCGGCCGAGCATGACAAACGTGCACTCCTCCAGTGATGACCCAGACAAATTTGCACTGGATACCTCGACGAGTCTTTTGACTCGCGGGCGTCCACCACCAGCAGTGCAGCCACAGTGAGCTCCGAGAAAGCTTTTGACATCCTGAAGAAGTCCATGCTGGCCGTATCCTGAGGGAAAATGTCCCCGCCCCAGAGTTGTCATGCAAATCTGCATGCTCAAAATTTTGTCATGCGGACTGGTTGGTACTTTTCTTGGGGCGACTTGCCGTGGTAGCGCTCGCCTTTTGTATGATGAGGTCGCCGAAAGTGCTTCCTCGCCCACCCCCCGGGGAGGGGATCCTTGACCTGTGCCGCTGGGAGCGGGTGTCCACTACATTATGATGATGATGATGATGATGCGGAGCCCCATAAGAAGCATTTTCTAGTCGTGTTTCGGAATCTGTCATGCTCCAACCGCCATGATATGCTAGAGCTGCGATGCTGTTGAACTAGCTAAGTAAACAGGATTACACTACGAGACCAAACTTGTCATGCGCTACAACCAAAGCTGGTAGATTTGTGTAGCAGATTTCACATCTTGACCCTGGGGTGAGGACGTTTCTACTTAGGATAGGCCACTAAACCAGGCAGTGATGTTGACCAACAACCACCCCCGCAGAAACTTCGTTTCCTTCTCTACTGGCTGTTTCACGGAGAGACATCCTGGCCGAGAGGAGGATCGTCTGGTGGATCCAGTAGCGAAGCGGGACAGCAAACTCCTGCTCCGTCGGCTGACGGAGCAGCCGGGGGAACTACAACGAGTGACGAGGAAAAATGCGACTGGTCCAAGTTGCTTGACAACCACTGGGTGAGTACGCAAGCGTGGTACCACGAGGAGCGCATGTTCAACCGGTGCTATGAAAATTTGCTGGACAAGTTGGGCAACCACTTCCGCCTCACGAACGAACTGGAATACGAAACCGAGAAAACCATCCCAGCAAGAAGCGCAAGCACAAGCGGAGCAGGCCAGCTGGCGTCTTCAGAAGGGGCGAAGCACACCGTCCGTGTGCGCAACTCGCAGCACCACATATCACAACAGAAAATCTCCCCTGCCCATATCGAAACGGAAATCTGTGGTGCGGGATTTGTGTACACAAATCGGCTTTGTCATGTAGTAGAGGACTGCAGGCAGATACAAAGCCGGAGCAGGGGCGTTTTGGTGTAGGCACCTAGCAAGGCAGGCATATCCTCCGTAGGCCCTACAGCATTACAAATTGCCTGCAGGACGCGGCGAGGTTTTTGGGTTTGCCTGCTTGCAATACAGAGAAGATTTGTGGTCTCAAATCAGCATCACAATTTTCAGAAGTGCCCCGGTTTGGTATGGGGAGGGAGGATTTTTCCCCACAATACCACATCTCGCCGACCATGATCGCCTGGGCATTGACGGGTGGTGACATCTCCGCGAAATTTCAGCAAATCGACGTGGAGGCCCGGTTGAAATCCGTTTTTCGTGTGTACCAGCAGGCGGAACAAGGCACAGAAAAAACGGGCCAAAAACTGTTCAACTCAGTCTTTCTAGCGTTTCCGAAAGCCGCAGGCGGCGATCCGATGTTTTTTGGCACCTACGACGATGGGAAATGGTACATCAGTTGATGACGCACCACTAAACACTTGTTTTTCCGTGCGTAGTTTCTTGCTCCGCATGACAAACTTGTGCCTCTAAGCGGATTTATGCATGACAGTTTCCATTTTCATATTACACCTAAATCAATACAGCTTCGTCTTCTACACGAAAGTGGAGTCGATTCATTTCGTGAAAGATGAAGAGAAGGACACCCCGCTATCCACAGAGACCCATCCCCATGCCCATTCATTTTTTGCATGACAAACAGTGGACTTTATGCATATTTTGCATGGCAAATTGGATGAGGATGGGCGTTTTTTCCTGGATACCCGGCGATGAAGCACTATGAGGAGTTCACCCACGGTAGCCACGACTATGCCTTGCAAAAATTGACACTGTCGCTGTATCGTGCGCAGTACTATCATGGTGGTAGATCGAGAGATGATGGCACATCTACTTAACTTAGTACAAGAAAAAGAAAAACGCGCAAATGTTGAAAGTCGATCATGCCGTTCGGAAAATACATGCTAGAACCTACCTATTCACACGCCACAGGCATCTTCTTCTATGCTGATATAAGAACTTTCTCGATCTTCTTGTATACATAGACCAATGCGTCGATACAACTTTTGCCTCTCCTCGTCATAGCCTACTCCTGACCACGATCGGGCTGGAAATGGGGCCAGCATCAGCAAGCGAGCAGGCTCCCGCAGAGACGACCTTTGCCGACCGCTGGACCGTGTATACAATCGCGCCGCAACCGGAGAAGAAGCAAGGAGCCGCGCCTTCAAACACGATGCCCGCAGTCGTGGACGCGGCCGGCAGAAACGATCTCGCACCCCCACTACAGTCCAGCGGACAAGAAGAGGATCCCGTGATAGGTGTAGCAACCGCAGCGAGAGTGGCGCAAGCGGTGGGCCGCGACGATGCTGGATCGGCGGCATCGGCTGCGCAGGTTTTCGCGACCCCTTCCTCATCGTCACAAATGCCAACGTTGCCGCACCACGGACCGATGGGGTAGAGAGCGTCGTGTTGGAACCGAGAAAGACGAAAATCATGACTTTTTTGAGAATAAGGGCTTGAAAATATTACGTTTTGCGACTGACCCTTCCGGTATTGGTATATTAGGCACATTTTTGAACCAGAACCATAATTGCTCATCTGGCAGTGCTACTGCTGCTTGTCTTTCTTCATTCTCAAAAGCAACTTTTATTCTGCGAAAATTGCAGCCCTGCTTCTTGTGCTACCAGTTTTGGTCAACACCTCTTTTGCGGTTTGCAAGCAAATGCGAAATAGAGAATAAAGATCGACATCGAATGAATGGAAGTTTTTGTTTGGAATAGTTTCAACCAAATATTTCGATTACCACCACCTGTTTGCCCACACGAGAAGAGAAATTCTATCCGACGAAAATGACATGAACGAAGGAGAATTCATGCCTGGTGAGAGAAAATCCAATACGAAAAATCACAATCACGATTGCATCGAAGGAAAATAAACACATTTTTGATGTGGTGTTTGATGAATTTGAATCCTGAGCAATCGAATAAAATATCAGTCAAACCTTGACGAGAACATATCGCACACGATATTCCGATCCATCTCGATCAGAAAGAGTCGGCTTTTCACACCCATATTGGAATCAATCAACATATGAATCTTCAGAATCTGGATGGAATGGGAAAATTGAAAATTGATAGACTCTGTTCCGATTTCTCTAGTTGATTTCTCTATATCGATATTTCGAATGATAGGATTGATTTTTTTCGAATTTGTGTCATCCATACATCGAATGATTGATGGAGGATTTTTCTATATCGATATTTTCTTTCTTTCTTTCTTTCCATGTCCGGGCATGGCTTCAAATGTTCAAGGCCCTAAAGAATCCTCTTCATCCATTTTCAACCTGCTCTCTTGATCATCAATTTCCTGCTGCGAGAATATATAAGCACCTGAGAATAAACATAAAAATAAAAATAGATCCGAAAAAAAGATTTCGATTGATCTCTGGGTGTGTGTGAAAAGAATTACAATAGCTTTTTCGGGTCTGGTGAAGATCTAACTCTCCTACAAAATTCGATTTCTTTTGTTAGTGTTCTCTTCTTCTGAATTTCAAATGCAAAAGTGTCTTCTGGATTTCAAATGTAAGAGTGTCTTCTGATATTTCGAATGATAGGATTGATTTTTTTCGAATTTGTGTCATCCATATATCGAATGATTGATGGAGATTTCAGAAATGTAATCATCGAATCTGTCTGGGTGTGTCTATCTCACATAGATTTGTCCATTTTCATCATCATTCACATCATCATATCATCCATTTTCAAAAGATTATGATGGTCTCATATCATCCATTTTCAAAAGATTAGGAAAAATATTGGATGGGATAATGCAGAATTTTTTGTAAAGGAGATTTCTTTTCATTTTCCAAAATTCTTTGAAAATTTTCCCGATATCGAAATTCCAATATCATTTCATCCAGGATTATTCATCCAGATATGGAACGTGTGGACCTCATCACCAAAATTGGATCAGAAAAAACAAACCGCACGAACACGCAAGCACGAATTCCGAAAGCAGAAAACTGCACGCTACGATGCTAAGACATCATCTTTTTCTTCCTTTTTCTCTTCATCTTTTTTCAAATTGCTGGCGAAGAGAGCTCCATA